>CANUEX010013956.1:0-24013 GCA_948099535.1 Jatropha multifida
CCAATCTCTTCAAAGTAGGAAAAGAGCTCATTAAAATAAAAAATTAACACTAGAAAAGAAAAGAGCATGGCTTAATGCATGAATTCCATGGCTGATCCTAGAATTATACTTAATAAATCACAAAACCCAAAAGTTACAACTTACCTCTTTTAATGGCAACTCCTAAACCGAAGCTTGAGAACTCTAAATTCAACCTTCTACTACTTAATTCTCAAGGTTTAATCAAAATCCTATAATTTAATTAATTTGTGGAGTTAAATAATATTTAGAAATGAATTATTTGAGGAATATTTAGAGCCATTGGATGAGATTACCTAAGACTTGATCTTAGCCATTGATTTAGCATAAATGAGAAGCAAAGTTTGACTTTGCCACTTAAATCACCAACACTTTCTCTCTCCTCCCTTCTTCTTCCCTCTTCCTCCATTTTCTTTCATCTTCCTACCTCCAAATACCACTAAACCACCTAATTAAATCATAGGATTTTGGTTAAACCTTGAGAATTAAGTAGTAGAAGGTTGAATTTGGAGTTCTTAAGCTTTGGTTTTGGAGTTGCCATTAAATGAGGTAAGTTGTAATTTTTGGGTTTTGCAATTTATTAAGTATAATTCTAGGATTAGTCATGGAATTCATGCATTAAGCCATGCTCCTTTCTTTTCTAGCATTAATTTTTGATTTTAATGAGATCTTTCCTACTTTGAAGAGATTGGTAAACCCTCCACCAAAGGCAAAGAGAAGGCTAAGGATTAGTATTCTGTAAGCTTATTCAAGAGGTTAGAGCTCTACTATATCTTTTCCCCATTCAATTTCTCAATTTTTTCATTTCTAGGTTTTTGATGAATTTTTGTGAATGTGTGTGAAATGTGTTGGGGATAAGATTTTAGTTGCTTTAATGTGTTTTCCTATGAGTTTTAAGGATGGTAGAATGCTTTGAGGGGAAGGGAATCATCCCTTTCCCCTCCAACTAGGAGTGGCCAAACCACTCAAGGTGAAGGGTACCTTGTGCCCTTTGATTTTAATGCCAAATTTGAACTTGTATGGGTTTTGTATTGTGTTTTCTTATGATTTGTGAAATGAATTTGAAAAGACATCATTTGCTCCTTTGATTTTGAGGCATGGCCGAATCATGCCGTGATGAAGGACATTTTGATTTCCTTGATTTTCAAGCTTGATTTTGATTTAAATAAGCTTACTAGTAAGTGATTTGGTGATGGATTTAAGCTTGAGTTTGAAATTCAATGTTTAAGTATTTAATGTGACTTAAAGAGGGTTTTGAAATGACAAATTTGGGTTTTATGGTTAATGGTTTGAAAAATGAATTTAATGATTTTGAGAGGTGATTTTAAGTTGATATTTAGTATTTTTAATGGAGGCATTATAAAAGAAAGGTTTTTACTGGAAACATGAATTGATTTTGATTGATGATTTAAGTTGTAAATTAAGTGATTTTGAAATAAAAAGTGGAAATTTTTAAATGTTTTAGATAAGGAATGGTGCATGAGAAATCAGATTTATGTTGGGAGGATACATTTACTTTAGGCTCTACTATACATGATTGATATGTGGTATGATGAGATGTGCTATGAGATGTGAGCATGCTCGGGTTATCAGCCCATTTATTTATGTGGAGCTATGATCATAAGCTAGGGTTATGAGCCCTTATAAATAAGCAGACGTGCTTATTATGAGATGGGGGTGATGCTTCCACAGGCCGCGATTATATGATGGGGGTGGCACTTTCACAGGCCACGATTATATAATGGGGGTGGTGCTTCCATAGGCCATGATTATGTGATGGGAATGGGCTTTCACAGGCCACGATCGAATCTGCTTACATTCCTTATGTTTAGTACAAGCCTAACTAAGAATGGAATTTTATTGTATTATAAAAAAAAGAGGACTCATGTGTGTTATGATCTTTTTATGGTTTTCAAAGTGTTCAAAGGTTTTCAAAGTGTTCAAATTTAATTAATGTGATTTTGTTATTTATTCTATATTTAATTTGAGCATTTAAATGCATTTTCGGGAATGGTTGTTTGGCTTTTCGTACTATTTTAATTGTTGACTATTTAGCACCATTGAGTCTTCCACTCAGCACGTTGATTTTTATCACGCGCAGGTTAGGAGCGAAGGACGCTTTTTAGGACCAGAAGGGGACGTCAGAATAGATATACTATTTTGGGTAGAATATTTTGTATAATGATTTTGGCATATACATAAAAATTGTAAATGGTGGAGATTGTATATATTAAGTTTATTATTAATCTAGAGTTGTGACAAATTAAGTAATGTCTTTTGATTATATTTTGGTGTACGAATATCAATAATTACTTCTGAAATGAATGGATTATAATATTGATGATGGAATCTAAATGTAATGGATGATTATTTAGAAGTGTTTGTTAATGATTTGAGTTGAATTGGAGTTTTGGGGTTTGGAGAAGTTATATGGGAAGTGTGTATATTTTCTTTGTGTGGCAAGTTAATTTTTAGAGGAAACTCTTGCGAAATTTTCGTCGAAATTTCCTTAAACTTAAATTTTATTGTTTCTAAATTTTTTTTAATTACTTGCCTCCTTATAAAAATCTAACCACTTCTAATATGTGATTTAGAGTTATAAGTGAGATAAGGCGGTGCTTCGGCACCGAATGTGGCACTTCCCGTCTAGTTCTCCGGGATTGGGCGGCGGGTGTTACAGTTCAAATCCCTTCCTAAAATACGCAACACCAGACCTTGCCACCACTGCTCAGACTCTTGAACAGGCATTCATATGCAACCAAAACCTAAGCCCTTTCTTAGAAAGCACACTATCTAAGTTCGAGAATGCTTAACTGAAGCAGGATCAGACTAGCAGACCAGATCCCCTCTAACCTATAAGCTCGGACAAGGCCCAAAATAGTCTCCGCCAAAGCCACATTAGCTATCCCAGCACCTCGCTCCATCTGAAGGACTAAGTCTGCCACCCTTAGATTTCCCCAGCCTATTTAATTAGTCTATATACTGGTGCTCACCAAATAGAAAACCAAGGACCCTGTCTTGAACCTCTAGTGCTCCAGCTCGATGAACTCAAGTGGATCTACATATCACTCCATCAACCCAGATAAATCCATCTGATCTCCTACTACCAACTTCCTAGCCTCTATCTAAGAGAGACCAAACACCCTCATGAAGCTTCTAAAAAACCCAATCCTAGTCGGTGCAGCCACCAGAGCCCTCTCAAAACTACTACCCAATAAACCCGCAAACTCCTCATATGTCAGACACATCTCCTTGAAATGTGTGCCAAATCGAAAAACATGAGTTTGTGGATCCCATAAATGCAAGCTTGCATCCAAAAAAGCCCGGTCTACTAGCAAGCCTCTCAGCGTCACAGAAGAAGCCATATCATATCGGCTTAAATTAATCTTCTCCACCTTTGATAGCCTTTTGGTCTACCTTTGCATGCCATAGCTGATGAATGGCTCCATTTTTGGGTAGAGTCTGTGAATTTTGGGAAAATAGGGCCCCAAGGCGGAAAACGACAAATGTTTTGAAGCCATAAATGAGGTATTCATTTATAGGCCTCCAACCTCCACCAACTAGAAACATGCCGGTGCCAATCAAGCCATAATTGGCATCGATATGCCCTACAACGGCGCCGTTCTGGCTTGGGCAAAGTGCTCAAATAGCACCGTTCTGGTCGACATCGACCCCGATTTTAGGCTGCACCGCACCAATAGGACCATCGAAAAAAAGGAAAAAAAATAGAGAAAAGAAAGCTAGACCAAAAAAATAAACATTGGCACATCGGGCCTAGTTTTCCACACTCTCAAAAATTGAGCCGAATTGTCAAAAATCGCATGTCATGTATCATGCATACTTATTCTATTTGACTAATCATGATTTTCATATCAAACAATGAGAAACCAAGGCAGTTAATGCCACCAATCCAGAAGAAACAGGGCAATTAGTGCCAACAGACTCAGAAACCAGGGCAGTCAGTGCCACCAATCTAGAGAAAGTAGGGCTATTAGCACCAAGTTCATTTAAAAACCAGGGCAATTAGTGCCAATGGACTCAGATAACAAGGCAGTTAGTGCCACCAATCTACAGAAACCAGGGCGATTAGTGTCAAGTTCATTTAGAAATCAGGGAAATCAGTGTTGACATACTTAGTAACTAGGGCAATCAGTGCTAACAATCCTAAATTAGGGCAACCAACGCCAACCCCTCAAATAGGGTGGTCAGTGCCACCAATCCAGAGAAAATTGAGGCGATTAGCACCAATTTTATTCAGAAATTAGGGTAATCAATGCCGATAGACTTAGTAACCAGGGCAATCATTGCCAACAATCATAAATCATGGCGATCAGTTTCAACCCCTTAAACAGGGCAATTAGTGCCACTAGATCATTCATAATCAAGGCAACCAGTATGTCTAGGCTTAGTAAATAGGGCGTTTAGCATCAACTTAGCAAGAACAGGGTAATTAGCGCCAACTTAGCAAAAATTGGGCGATCATCGTCGACTTAGCAAAAACAGGGTGATCATTGCCAACTTAGACAAAAATAGGGCGATCAGCGCCAATCTAGTAAATAGGGTGACCAGTGCCAATTCGATCAAATAGGGTGATCAGAGCCAAGTTAGCAAATAATAGGGCGATCAGTGCCAAACTCAATTCAAAAACAGAGCGATCAGTGCTAACCTAGACAAAAATATGGCAATCGGTGCCAATCTAAAAAATAGGGCAACCAGTGCAAATCAGTTTAGCAAACAAGATGGCCAGTGCCAATCAATTTAGCGAACAAGATGACCAGTGCCAATGTATCCATACAAGGCGATCAACACCAAAAGCAAGTACGAAACAGGCAAATAAATCCAATGTGCAGGTAAACAAGTATGACATTCAGGCAATCAGTGTAGTCATAAATTCAAGCATCCAGTGCAAGCAAATATAATAGGCAAAGCAGACATGCATAAATAAAATAGGAGATTCCATAAATGAAAGGGGTAGCAGATCCTACAATGAAACACATTTCTTGCCTAAACTAGGGTAGCACTTAACCCATGTACATCAAAAGTTGCTACCAGAGCCAGTAATTGTCTAAAGTTCCAAAGTAGAAAAATGAAGAGGGAAGGGTTAACGATGCTTTCTCGCTTTCTCTGCATTGCTTCCTTCAACTCCTTATTGATGTAGCTCTCCCGAGTGAATGACTCTAATAGTGCAACTCGAAGACAGTCGATGGCAATAGATATCTCCTCCTTCCAATGAGGAGGAGCCTACAAGGTAGAGAAGACTAATCAAGTAAGCGAGAAATCCTTTTAAAATTGATCAAGGGAGAATAATAATCTAAAAAGCAAAATTACCGATGGACCCATAGGAAAGTCAAGCCATGCCTCAAGAATAGTCATTGGAACCTAGAAGGTGCTCATACCCTCATGAGTGATAAAGCTAACCTAATTTTAAAATGTTGGCATGAGGTGAATGAGAAATTGATTGACTAACGGAACCTTCATAGCCGAAGGAGAGACAGGACTGGTAGTAAAATTTTCAGCGCAACAAAGGTCCTTAGCGGAGAGTAAGGGGTAAGCGGTGATTCGAAACTCATATTAGGCGAAGATGTTCATAAAACTCTAGTAATGGGAGGAGAGAGCAAGTGAGGAGGTGCGACAAATGAGGTCACCCCCTCCCCTATTTATAGAAAATAGGGAGGATGAACCTTGCCCCTACCTAGAAGAACAGGCTTTTCGGGACTCATCCGAACTCCGATCAATAGATGGTCATAGTCAAAACGTCTATAAAAAAATTTTGAATTCAGCTATACATTCTTATCTAATACAGAACTATAGAAAAGCCCCAAAAAACTAGACAAATTGGATCGGTTGTAGAAAAATGTTCTCAGAATTAGATAATACTCACACAAGATGTTCCAGACATCGCCATAGACCTTGGTTTTAAGACCACATTTACTTTTACAAGTGTTGAAATTATAGTCTAACAGATCAGGCCTTGATTAGCTATGATCTCTTAGAGAGGGCAAACTATTGGCGATGATTTCAACACCAGGCTCTAGGAAATTTTGCTATGGTTCCAATGGCATGAGAATCAGCTTGATCGAACGTCATTTGGGCCTCAAACAAACTCTCAAAAGCTGAAAAACCCAGAAATCAAAGGGGAAGGGAGTCCTGGTAATTAGCTAGGATCAGCGTCGGCCCTCTAGCGGCAGCGTCTATCAGGCTGCCGCTGGGACCCTCCGTCGGTGTTGGAAAATAGATCTTTGGCATCGATTTAATGGTGATCGACCTTGAACGGGCTGGCTCAGCCACCCCCTTCCCCTATAAAAGGGACACTCACCTCCTCATTTTACCACCTCTTGTTGCTTGATTGAGCACTTCTCAAGCATCAACGACTCTCATTCTCACTTTTTGCGATTCTACTACCATAAAGTTCGAATTTGCTCATCTTCCATAGTTGAGTTTAAAGACTGACTTGGCTCTTAAAAGTTGATCCTTTCGACTTTTTATAACACTTTGACCTTAGCCGAAAGCTACTAGTTAGGTGATTCATTATGAATCAAATTTAGTGATTGATTAATAATTCATCATTTAACAATATTATATAAGCCTATAATATGTATCCTCGTGCCCTACCTTACCTTATATTTGAAGGAAGACTCAACCTCTTTGGTGGACAACTCATTGTGGAGCTCCGATTAGGCCGTGTCACAAGCAAAAGGGTATAATCACTCGAACTCAGACTTTGTTAATTAAGTCTGGTCCATCCGGCACCTTATCAACTATTAAGCTCGGTCTATCCGACACTATCCATGCTTTAAGCCTGGTCCGTTTGGCAAACTAAGCCCAGTCTGTCCGGCAAAATCTCAAAATCAATTTTCAAATAAAAGCCGAAAATCATACGGCAGAATAAGAAGCCCACTCTCAGAGTGGCATCTTCAAAAACCTACCATCCTAATCAATGGTAGAACTTCGTGCACCCTGATTCTCATACGAATGAGGTACGAAGGTATACCTATAGATTTCAGCCTAAGTAGCGGGCCCTGATCTAACTAACCGGTTAGGACTTAGGGAAATGTGTTGCACGAGCTAGAACCCCTCGATAACGAGGCTAAAGTCAGGCTCCCCTCTGAAATACACACCTTTATTACATTTGCTTAGTTTTAATGCACTACATTCCAGATATTGACATGCATTCTAAGTATGCCCATACATCGATAAACTAACATTCACTGCTTTTGATTTTCAATTTAAACCCAAACTATTTATCCACACGCAAAGAAATTGAAAACCTAGTCCCCGAACCCAATGATTCGAGGTTAATGTATTTTATCAATTATGGCACACTAAAGGAGTCAAACACGGGGTTTTTACCTTATATTTTCCTTGAAAATAAAAATAAAGTAAGGTGGAAACACTAACACACCACACATAGTCAAAACGCTCCAAAGAGCTAACTGTTGACTATTATTTCAGCACCAGGCTCTAGAAAATTCTGCTACGGTTCTAGTGGTGTGAGAATCAGCTCAATCGAATTTCGTTTGGACCTCGAACGGACTCTTAGAAGCCTAAAAACCAAGAAGCCAAAGGGGAGGGGCATCCTGATAATTCGCTAGGATTGGCGTCGGCCAGCCTAGAGGCGGCAGCGTTTAGGCTACCACCGAGGCCCTCCACCGGTGCCAGAAAGCAGATCTTCGGCACCATTTTTGGGGTAGCCAGAGCCAACCAATACAGCTCAGCCACACCCTTTGCCTATAAAAGGCACTCCCCCCCATTCAAGCACCTCTTGTTGCTTGATCGAGCGCTTCTCAAGCATCGATGACATACTCCCTATCGTAATTCTATGACCACAAAGTCCGACTTTGCTTATCTTCCATAGTTGAGTTTAAAGCCTGACTTAGCTCTCAAAAGTCGATCCTTTCGACTTTCACTTACACTTTGACCTTCCTTAGGCTAGAGCTACTAGTTAAGTGATTCATTATTAATCAAATCTAGTGATTGATTAATACTTGATCATTTGACAATATTATATAAGACTTTAATATGAGTCCTCTTGCCCTACCTTAGCTTATATTTGGAGTAAGACTTGACGTCCTTGGTCGACAACACACCGTGGAGCTCCGATCAGGCCGCATCATAAGGGTATAATGACTCAAACTCAGACTTTGTTAATGAAGCCTGGTCCATTTGGCACTATGCATGCTTTAAGCTTGGGCCTTTTGATAAACTAAGCCTAGTCCATCCGGCAATACCTCAAAACCAGTTTTCAAACAAAGCCAAAAATCAGTCGGCACACTAGTAAGCCCACTCTAAGAGCGACACCTTCAAAAAACCTATCATCCTGATCGATGGTAGAACTTCGTGTGCCTTGATGCTCATACAAATGAGGTACGAAGGCATACCTATGGATTTCAGCATAGGTAGCAGGCCCCCAACCGAATTGATCGGTCGAGACTTAGGGGAATGTGTTGCACAACCTAGAGCCCCTCGATAACGATGCTAGAGTCAGACTCCCCTCTGAAATACACACCTTACTACATTTGCTTACTTTTAATGCACTATATTCTAGATATTGACATGCATTATGTGTATGCCTATCCATCGATAAACTGACATTCATGCAAAATAACACTTTTGATTTCAATTAAACCCAAACTGTTGATCCATGTAATGAAATCGAAAACCTAGTCCCCAAATCTAATGATTCAAGGCTAGTGCATTTTATACATTGTGGCACACAAAAGGAGTCAGTCACGGGGATGAAATAGGGGGTCCAAGAATCTTTCTCTTAGTGTAAACAATGAGCTGTTGGCTCAACTATTCCAGCAATCTCTCCCTAGTGCCGCTCTTTGTTGGTTTGTTGCCTAGGACAATGCCAAGAAGAAGACAAGGGATGAAATATATAATTCCTTCAACCAACAGTACCATTTATGGAGGTTGACATTACTTGAAGGGACTTAAAGACAACCAAATAGGGGGTCCAAGAATCTTTCTCTTCATTCCTTACAAAATGGAGAGGCAAGGCTGCCTAGATGCTTAACCATCCTTCTAAATAGGAACAAATTGACATCATAGTAAAGAACTTGCTTCCCTCTTACCAGAGTCACCTAAGGACCTAGTACCTTGTCGACTTCCTGGCTCTCATTGCCACTGCAACCAAAACAGAAGACCTAATCCAGTAAGGCAAGATTAAAGAGGATCAAACTTCTTCCTCCAGATACATGAAGCCATAAGCCAATTACCATGCAGTTCCTCCCATCCCTCAGAAAAGCGGTGAGGTGGCTAATCTGACTGGCCATAGACAACTTCCCCCTCCAAGACCTGTTGCCCGATTAGACAAATGCAACTTCACAAATCTTGGGGTTCCTCTTTTGTTTATTTTTTAGAAGGTTCTGGATGATAAGTTGATACAACCCTTGGAACCTAGACCCCTATCAAATACTATCCCAAAACATTACAACCTAAACTCCTTCTCTCTTTCCATCAGGGACCTGGGCATAAGACTGATGATTGTAAAATCCTAGGACATAAGATCCAAGACCTAGTGGAAAGTAGACAAATACTTCCCATTGAACCTCGACGAATGTAAACACCAACCCACTCCCTCATCACTAGAACAAGATTTACATGATCCACTAAGAGCCAGGTTCTGACTTGGCCTCCTTGATCCACCCAGTCATAGACAACTCATACTGCGTCATAGACCTGAATGACGTACTTAAGGAAATCAATGCTATCACCCAAAGTGGCAGACAATATGCATCTCCTCCTCCTAAAGCTTTTCCTAATTTGGTCACCTTGGCCAAAGACATGCCCATTTTAACCTCTGAGCCACAACCTACGAATTTGGTTTTGGAATAGCTGAAGAAAAGCAAAGCCAACATCTCTATATGGGGGTTGAGTCAGTCTTCCTTTGTACACTGCCAAGCTCTAGTCAATGCCATGAATCAATTTTAGACAACTATTGATATTACTCTAGAAGCTTTGGTGGCTTCCATCACAAGGAACCCTCTCACATTGGCTCTCTATTTTTAGATCATAAGATCCCTGCTGTAAGAGATCACAACCATGCTCTTTACATTACAGTCTAGGCCAGGGGTAAGACATTACCTATGATTTTGGTAGACAATGGGTCAACACTAAATATTTGTCCTCTAAAAATAGCTAGTTATTTAGGTCTAACTGTCGAAGGCTTTATGCCTTTCAATAAGGTAGAGAGGGAATATGATAACAATAGGCGAGAGGTATTGGGTGTGGCCAATCTAGGGGTCACAATCGGGCCCACAGTCATGACTGCCACCTTCTAGGTGGTGGATGTTCGGACTTGCTTAAATCTCCTTTTGGGAAGGTCATGGATCCATAAGGCTAAAGCAGTAGCCTCCTCCTTGCATTAGAAACTGAAGTTCCCTCATGGAAATACAGTGATAACAATCAAAGGGGACTTGGCAGGAAAATAAGAAATTCCTTCTTTGGCCCCATTATTGGAAATTCAGCCTGAATTAGCAATGTACCTGCCGTCAGGGTTCTCCTTCGATTCAGACTAGTTCCTCAAGGCAAAACCAAGTAAAGAAATCTTTTCCATGGACTTTGACCCCTATAGTAATCCTCTAGTAGCTAATATGTTGAGATCCATGTGTTACTTTCTAGGAATGGGATTAGGCCGCAACCAGCAAGGTATGGCCTCTTTTACTGATTATCCAGTTGTTGAACGTCCCTTTGGTCGTGGATTCAAATTAATAGATGAAGATCGAGTAGAGGCGGAAGATACCAAGCCGAAGGCAAAAATTAGAGGTAAAACAAGGGACATTTTGATGTGCCCATACTTCAGAACCTTCAATGGTTACTTTATTAGAGAAAGGGAATCTAAAACTTACTACTCCTTTTAAGAACCGTGGTATTTCCCTTAACCAAGAAACTAATCCCTAGTTTTGAAATTCTATTTAATGTTAGACTCTCAGTAGAAGACCGTGAGCCTCTTTTCAAGCTCTAGACTGACTAGGAGGACATGGAGACATCCCTCTTTGACCTCTACATGATTACTGATTGAGTGGAAGTAGACCCCACAAACCTCATACAGCCCATCCAAACACCTTTACAGAATTGGTACCTAGAGGAGTGCGTAGAGCAGTCCACCTTCCTTTTACATGAACCTGAGTCATAAATAGAACTTGAGTCAGAGTCTAGTTCAGCGTCTAGTTTAGAATATTTTGAGTCCTCTAAGTCTTCTCTATCCTCCTCATCCGAGTTAGGAGACCTCTTTATAGAACTCAATATAAATGTCGATCATGGCACCTTTATCAATAATAAGAAGTTTCAGTTTTCTTGTTACCCTTTCTCCACCCTGAATGAGATTGCTAGCAAAATAGAAAAAGAAACAAAGTAACAAAAGAATAAATAAACATTAACACAGAAAATACACTAAAGCATACATTTATTGTGCATGAATGTGATTGTAAGTAGGAGTTGACGGAGCTCATCAGGTAGTACTCAGATTATTTCGCATGGATAGCCAATGATATGATTGGTATAGATCCAGGCATTGCCGTTCATAAGATCCCTACATATGATCACGTCAAGCTAGTGAAACAGAAACTCTGAAGATAGAAACCGGGGATATCTTTTAGAATCAAAGAAGAAATAGCTAAGTTACTAGAAAATAACTTCACCGAGGCCATTGATTATCCAACATGGTTGGCCAACATAGTATTAGTTCCCAAGAAAGATGGCAAGATCAAAATTTGCAGCGACTATCGAGATCTAAAATAAGGCCTGTCCTAAGGATGACTTTCCTCTACTACATATCGCCTACTTGTTGATAGGATGGCAGGGTCTAGTGTGATTTCAATCACAGATCTCTATGTAGGGTATAATCAGATACCGATCAATCAACTAGATAAGCCAAAAACTTCATTCATCACAAAATGGGGGTACCTTCTACTACAGAATGATGCCATTTGGTTGAAAAATGCTGGTGCCACTTACTAAAGGATGGCTACCACAATCTTCCATGACTTAATGCATAAGAATGTATAAGTGTATGTTGATGACATGGTTATCCACACCAGGGATGAGCCAAGTCACCTAGTTGTCCTCAAGCAGTTCTTTTCCAGACTTCCATAGTATAATCTAAATCTCAACCTTGCTAAATGCCTCTTCGGAGCACCATCCAGTATCTTCCTAGGCTACATAGCATCTAAGAGAGAGATTGAGATTGACACTTCAAAGTCCAAAGCCATCATTGACATGCAGCCTCCTAAGACATAAAAGGAGATCAGGAGGTTCTTAGGCCACCTCTAGTGTATCAATTGATTTGTCTCACAGTTAGCAAACACCTATGGGTCGATCTTCAAAAAGCTATGAAAGGATGCTCTGAATACTTGGGATGACCAATGCCAAACAACCTTTGAATAGATCAAACCATATCTACTCAATCCTTTGGTTCTCCAACATCCTAAAGCTGGAAAGTCACTCCTCTATTTATCAGTAATAGATGGAGCCATCGGGGCTGTGCTAGCGCAAGAGGCATCAGATTCTCTCAAAGAGAATGGCATTTACTACCTGAGTAAGCGAATCTTGGAAACAAAATTGAAGTATAGCAAGATTGAGCAGCTCTCCTAGCCTTGGCATGAGTTTGCATCAAGCTCCAACATTACCTTTGCTCTTACACAACTCACATCATTGTTGACCAGAGTCCCTTGAAATTCCTTATAGAGAGACTAGTTTTGGACAGTAAGATGGCTAAACGAGGTACCATCTTTGTAGCATTTGATTTGAAGTTTGTTGCGAAGAAAGCAATCAAAGGTAGTGTGATAGCAAATAACCTAGCAGCATCTCTTAGTAGTGCTGATGTAGTAGACGTTAAGTTACCAAATGAGGACATTCTATAGATAAGACAGAATAGTGGAAGATGTACTTTCACGGGGTTGCCAATCATCAGGTTATGGCATTGGCATGGTCATAGTAACTCCAAATGGTGAACGACTACCGTTTAGTATTAAGTTGACATTCCAGGTCATTAATAATGAAGCAGAATATGAAGCCTGTATTGCTGGATTAGAAGCAGCTCTGAGTATTCAGATCAGACGCTTAATGGTTTATAGGGACTCCATCCTGATAGTCTCTTAAGCATTGAAGAAATGGAAGATTAAAGAACAAAGTTTGATCCCATACCTCTAATGTCCAGATCAACTAGCTCAGCAATTTGAATAATTGTTATTCCACTACTTGCCCTGAGCCAAGAATCAGTTCGTTGATGCACTAGGAACACTTGCCTCCATGGTTGATGCCAACCTTGACTTGATCATCAAACCCTTGAATATTCATATTCACCAACAGCCAACCTATTGCTATAATCTTTAGCTCAACGATGGTAAACCTTAGTACTAGGATATGCAGACCTTGTTGGAAAAATAAGAATTCCTTGAAGGTGCCTCTAAATCTGATAAGAGGAGCCTCCAAGAGTTATCGAAGAATTACCTCTGCAAGGACAGTATTATGTACAAATGGACATGGAATCAGGCACATCTTAGGTGTGTAACCAAAGAAGAAGCTCAACAAATCATGGAGTTAGTGCATGGCGGAGAAGAAGGCCCCCACATGAACAGAATGACTCTGGTCCATAAGATCATTAATCAAGGTTATTATTAGCTTACCATGCGATTAGACTTTGCCAAATTTGTTCAGAAATATCATAAGTGCCAAATTAAGCTAAGCTCTAAAAGTTGCCCCCGGTGCCGATCACTATAACATGGCCCTTCACGACTTGGGGAATTGACGTGATTGGCAAAATCACTCCTAAGTCCTCTAATTAGCATGAGTACATCTTGGTAGCCATCGACTACTTCACTAAGTGGGTAGAGACTGCCTCCTAACATGTTCTGAACTAGAGAAAAGTAGCTCAGATCATCCAGGCCAACATCATATGCAGATACAGAGTTCCTTTTGAGATCATAATAGACAATAGGTCTCACATCTAGAAAGAAGTCTCTATCCTGATGACTAAGTATAAAATTCAACACCATCACTCTTCACCAACAGGCCTCAAACTAATGGAGCAATCAAAACAGCGAACAAGTCCATCAAGAACATCCTCTAGAGGATGATTCACAATCATAGAAGTTGGCATGAATAGCTGCCATTTGCCTTATGGGGATACAAAACCTCCATTAGGATGCGAACCGTGGTGATAGCTTACTCACTTGTATATGGGATGGAAGCAGTCCTCCTTATCAAAATTCAAATCAAATCAGCCAGGTTCATGAGAGAAAGTCAGCTACGCAAAACAAAATGGGTTCAGAATTATCACAACTAGTTGAAAGCTATCGATGAGAAAGGCAAGAAGCTTGTAATCTGATTCAGAGCTACCAGTAGAGAATAGCTAGGCACTTCAACAAGAGAATCTGGAATCGAAAACTCAAAGAGGGTTATCTTGTACTCAAGGAAATATGAGCTCTTGTGAAAGATCCCCGGGGTTAGGGCTATAAATTAACCGAGCCGAATTGAACTCTGAGTTGTTCATGTTTAGTTCGTGAAATTTTAATGTGAGTTTGAGTTCGGCTTGAATCCGATTTGAGCTTTCATATTGAAGTTTGAGTTCGGCTCGTTAAGAATATTTGTAAATCGAGTTTGGCTCGAGTTCGATTCATGTTCGGCTCCTTTAGTAGCTCATGTTCAGCTCGAGTTTGAATTCGTTAAGAGCTCATGTCGGAGCTCGACTTTGAGCTTGTTAAGAGCTCAAGTTTGTAAATTCGGTCCCTATTTTGAAATGCTACACAATACATGAATACAATAATTTCAAGCATAAAATATAAGTAGTCCCAAGCCAAAAAAAATATAAATCTTTGTGAAATAACATATTACAATAATACATATCAAAATAAACTAAAATGATCTAGCAGTACAAGTAATATTAAAATTCTAATTGAACTCTGAATCCATTCAATCTATACTTTCCTCCATAAAAAAAGCCAAGAACATAACCATCCATGAAACACTGCCTTTTCGATCTCGTAGGACCAGAATAGGGGATGTTGCATTCTGTGTCGGGGGCACGTACAGTCTTACTCATTAGTGTAGAACTAGTATTAGAGGAAACATAATACAGTAATTAAATGCTCAGTTTACAAATCCTTTAAAATATAAAGCAAAAGTCTTAGCAATCCAACTTGCCTGAATAATTCGGTTATAAAAATTCGAGGAAAATTTAAAACCATTAAAACCTTTAAATACAGTAGGGATAACCCATTAAAAATTTCTAAAACGTTAGGCAAATCCTTTAGAAAATCTCAAGTGTTCCCATTGGAAATCCAATTAAGAAAATGAACAAGCCAATTGATAGAACATGATCAAGGTAATAGTAAAGTCCTCGGGAGTCCTTTACACACACTTAATATTCTAATTCAGTAAATGAATATAAAAAGGAACCATCCTCAAATCCAAATTAAATTGATTCTAATACATCAAAAGTCCAATCTCAAATTTAAAGTCCAAGTCCATATGAACAAATCAAGATCCTTAAGAGTTTAAAGGAATAAACAATTGTGTTTAGTGAAACATAAACCCCACACATCTAACCAAGCCATACAAATACATGTTGCATGCTATAACAGTCTCTCACAATATGAATGGTTATGTGCACACATTTTTTTATGATAATTTTAATCCTATATAACCATATGGATTTGATTGTGACAATCTGCATGTTATGGATTGACATACTGTAATCTGTATGTAACTTGTTTTGCAATACTTTGTCCATTACGTTTATTATTAATATTTTACTCATTAATTCAAATAATTGGGCTTTAATAGTGACTCTAAAGAAATAGAAGCAGAACAGGTACAGAACGGTGTCTGATAACAGTCAGACTAACACTAGCTAATCAGCCTTTCACAATAGACTTAAAAAGTCTTGCACATGCAGAATCAGTAGAGTGCATCCACTCATCCTGAAGACAGTCATGTGTCTAGCATATGATCATAGCGCAATCCAAATCAGATCTCATAGCATGCTTTATTTCACAAACACATAACCATATTCCAGCAACTACTCAACTAAGACCACAGTAAGAGCCTATTAGTTCTTTTTTGATTTGATGCAGTTTAATTTCATTTTCAAGTGTTTATCTCACATGCAAAAGATAGATGGCTCAAGCCACTTGATTAGGGTAGCATTAATCCACATATATCTTAGTCCAATATCACTCAAGATGTCAAGTAAGTAAGCATACCTGGTGCATAGCACTTAGTTTTCCAAAGTACAACTTCGAATTGGCATTATCAAGTCATAAGCACACACTTAGTTCATGGTAGTTCATAAGTCAAGCAAGTCAACATAATAATAGCAAAGTTCTAGTTTGTTTTCTAACAAACCATTTATTATACAAGCAAGTATAATATCACATATCAAGTTTAGCTCAAGGCATATGAAGAGCCAATCGGATCTCACCTTAGCTAAGTTTATTCCAATTTGTAATCACACAAAGCATAGCATTGGACTTTAATAGATTATTAGGATGAATAACCCATCATAATATAACCAACTAACCAATATCCCTAATTTGTTTTCATGGTCTAATACTAAACCAAAGTTAACTCAATTCCCACATTCAAACTTATATTAACTTTTTAGGTGATAACTACATGTATAATTAAGTGATAGTTCTCAATTAAAATCAACTAAGCATAGTTCATATCTTGTGTATTCTCCATTGATGTTCACATAATACTTTGGTCTTATTTATAGAGGATTAGGTATACATTTAGAGGTTTAGGAATCATTAGAAGGTCAAGAATACAACATAACATTGAAAGGGACAGTGGAGAGCACGGGTTGTGCATGCGAGATAGCATGGCCGTGCTAAAAGGGTCACTAAATACACCTATATTCTGTAGGAAGCACGGGCAGGGCATGCTACATGGCATGCCCATGCTAGAAGGCCAGTTTCAGCAGTACACAACACGACTTAGACGTGCTCGAACCAATTTTACTATTTCATTCATAAATTGAGCTATGATTATTTAAATTCGACACAAGAGGATGCATCAGAAAGTTATCAAATAAATCTATAACTTTTATGAAGGAACTACTCAAAAATTAAATAAGCAATCAATCTGAATATATAAGTTTGGCGCCATGACAGAACTAGTTCTGGTGTTTAGATTATAACTTGAGCTACAGGAATCCAAATTAGACACAAGAAGATGTTCTAGAAAGCTAAGAAGTAGAACTAAAACTTTTGTGAAGAGCTCAAATATAGATGAAAAATGTAAAGGGTCCAAAAATCAGTTATAACCGAACCAATAACACACAAAGCATAAAAGTTTATCGATTCAAGCAATTTACACCGAATTTCCAATTTCTACACTTAAAAACATCAGTTCTCAAAATCAGTAAATGAGAAAACAATGATGTTCATGATCAACAACACCAATAATTAAAATCAAACTAAACATATAATTGCAGAGCACAAACCTCAAAATCACACGATAGCAACTAACTTCACAATTATGCCTTCCCTTTGCCCTTGTCAACCTTAGAAGGTTCACCCTTCTCTATAGGCATGAAAATAAAGAAAAAGAAACAAAACACCACAACAACCATTAAGGATTCATAATCTCCTAACAACACTAACTTTGAAAATATGATCAGATTAGAAACAATATGTGGATTATAAAAATGGTTCTTAACTTGATTATGGAATGCCTTCAATGATCACAACCTAATTGCACCTTAATCTTCTAGCTTAAATCCCCACTCTAATACCAATTATTCTCTCAACTTGTTATTTGATTATAGATTCTAATGGTGGAAGCTTTTAAGAATGGAAGATGAACTTCTTTCTCTTCCTCTCTCTCCCTTTCTCTTCACGCTTGTGTGTGGGTGTGTTGGTGAAGGTGGCAGCACTCTCATCTAAAATGAGGGTGTCGACCACTCTTTTTAGGTTTAGGGTATTAGTTTGTTTTATTTTGTTTATTTATTTCTTTTTTTTTTCTTTTAAGCCCACAATCTAAGAAGCCTAATCATATGACCCAAAACCCATTTAATAAAATACCCACAAATAGATATTAATTACATATATATAAAACTATACTTTAAATAATCCCTTTTTATAGTAATACTTAACAATAATCAATAACTCATATCTTGAAAATCAAATCCCAATCCCAATATCTAGGTGCAATTAGAACTGCATCACATTAAATTCCATCACTAGGCTTTCTGAGGTAAAGATTCACATTTTGCAATCCAGAAATCGTTTTATGCATGAACCATCAAACAAATAACATGCAATGCATGAATCACTATTTAGACTCAACAGTATTGGAATAAACTATCCCAAGTTTCAAAAATTAGGGCGTTACAACTCTTCCCTCCTTAAAAAAATTTCGTGCTTGAAATTTACCTGAGGCAAAAAGTTGAGGATACTGAGCTCGCATAGCCTCCTCACTTTCCCAGGTAGCTTCCTCATTCTTATGATTCCTCCATAAGACTTTAACAAGAGGGACTCTCTTGTTTCTCAATTCTTTGATCTCTGTTGCCAAAATCTTCACTGGCTCCTCCTCATAAGTCAAATCTAGTTGGATACTGATAGACTCTGCTGTAACCACATAGGAAGGATCTGAACGGTATTTCCTCAGCATCGACACATGGAAGACGTTATGGATCTTATCAAGATCTGGAGCTAAGGCTAATCTATAAGCTAATGGACCCACACGATCTATAATCTTATATAGACCGATGAACTTAGGGCTCAGCTTACCCTTCTGACCAAATCTCAAAACTTTCTTCCACGGTGACACTTTTAGAAACACTTTGTCACCAACAACATGCTCAATATCCTACACTTTTAGAAACACTTTGTCACCAACAACATGCTCAATATCCTTTCTTTTCAAATCTGCATATGATTTCTACTGATCAGATGCAGCCTTCAGCCTATCTCTAATGAGAATCACCTTCTCTTCTATCTCATGAAGTATCTCTGGTCTAACAATTTTACCCTGACTGAGCTTGGACCAACAAAGTGGAGTCCTACATCTCCTACTGTATAGAGCCTCAAATGGTGCCATACCAATACTCGATTGATAATTGTTATTATAGGCAAACTCTACCAATTTGATGTACTCCTAGTTACCCTCGAAATCAATGACACATGCTCTGAGCATATCTTCTAGAATTTATATTACCCATTCTAACTACCTGTCTGTCTGCGGATGAAAAGTCGTACTCAAATGCAATTTAGTACCCATTGCCTCATGCAATTTCTTCTAGAGCCTGGAAGTAAACCTTAGATCCCGGTCAGATATGATGGACGAAGGAACACCATAAAATCAAACTATCTCATCAATATATAGCTGCACATACTGTTCAAGAGATAATTTTGTCCTTATAGGAAGAAAATGAGCTGACTTAGTCAAACAATCAACTACTACCCAAAAGGCATCTTTCTTCCTCGGAGAAAGTGGCAAACCAATCACAAAATCCATCGCTATCCTATCCCACTTCCACTCAGGAATTAAAATAGGATGCATCAATCCTGACGGAACTTGATGTTCTGCTTTCACCTGCTGACAAGCCAGACATCTGGTTACAAAGTTTGTAATCTCTCTCTTCATAGCTGGCCACCATTAATGCACTTTCAAATCTTGGTACATTTTATTACTGCCCAGATGCATTGCATAAGGGCTACTATGAGCTTCGTCCATGATATTCTTCCTCAATTCTAGAATCTTCGGCACACAAATTCGATCACCAAAGTGTAGACATCTATCTCCTTTAATTACAAACCCTTTCTTCTTACCATCCTGAACCAAATCTTTCCACAAGGAAATTTTCTCATCCTTAATTTGGGCTTCCTGAATTTGCTGAATCAAAGTAGGCCTAGCTTGCAACTTGACCTCTATAACTCCATCACTGGATATAGACAGATGTGCATTCATTGCTCGTAAGGCCACTAGAGTTTTGCTAAGAGCATCAACAACCACATTCGCTTTACCTAGATGGTAGTCAATAGTGAAGTCATAATCCTTTAGCAGTTCAACCCATCTTCTTTGCCTCAAATTCAACTCCTTTTGGGTAAGCAGATATTTCAGACTCTTATGATCAGTAAAGAGCCTACATTTCTCACCATACAGATAATGCCTCCAAATCTTTAAAGCAAAGACAATAGCTGCCAATTCCAAGTCATGAGTAGGATAGTTCTTCTCATACAGCTTAAGCTGCCTTGATGCATAAGTAACTACCTGCCCTTCCTGCATAAGTACACAACCAAGTCCATTATGTGAAGCATCACTATACAGATAATAAATCTTACCCGATTCAGGCTAGATCAAAACTGAAGCTTCTATCAACATCTTCTTTAATTTGTTAAAGTTGGTCTGACACATCTCATTTTGTTCAAATTTGACATCTGTATGAAGTAATCTTGTCATAGGAGCAGTAATAAGAGAAAACCCCTTGACAAATCGCCTGTAATAGCCTACCAAACCTAAGAAACTTCTAATCTCTGTGACATTTTTCAGTGGTTTCCAGTCAATCACTACTTTGACTTTCTTCGGATCTACCTTGATACCCTCAACTGATATGATATGACCCAAAAATGCTATTTTAGTCAACTAGAAGTCACATTTACTAAATTTAGCATATAACTGCTTCTCTCTTAGCGTTTATAGTACTATTCTCAAATGTTGGTCATGTTCAGCCTTACTCTTTGAGTACACTAGGAGATCATCAATGAATACCACAACAAATCGGTCAAGGTAAAGGTGAAATACCCGATTCATCAGATCCATAAACACAGCAGGAGCATTAGTTAACCCGAATGACATTACCAAAAACTCATAATGGCCATAACGAGTCCAAAAAACAGTCTTAGGTACGTCTGACTCCTTCACTCTATGCTGATGATACCCAGACCTTAAGTCTATCTTTGAAAAGATGCATGCTCCTCTAAGCTGGTCAAACAAATCATCAATCTAGGGTAATAGATATTTATTCTTCACAGTTACCCTGTTTAGTTGTCTGTAGTCAATACACAACCTCATGGATCCATCTTTCTTCTTTATAAAAAAAATAGGTGCACCCTAGGGGGAAACACTCGGACGAATGAACCCCTTATCAAGCAATTCCTGGATCTAAGTTTTCAACTCTTTCAATTCCATAGGTGCCATCCGATATGGAGCGATAGATATCGGAGCAATGCCAGGAATTAACTCAGTGTTGAATTCTACCTCTTTGTTCAGAGCCAATCCAGGTAAGTCGTCTGGAAACACATCTGGATAGTCCAAAACAATAGGTACATCTTGCACACTAGAATTCTCTTTCCTTAATTCAAGCACATAGGCTAAGAAAGCCTCACAACCCCATCAAATCAACTTTTTGGCTGTAATAGCTAAGATCACATTAGAGTGAAAGTCTGCCCTCTCACCCAAAAATACAATCTCCTCACCCGAAGGTGTTTGGAGTGTGATCCTTTTACACCTACAGTCAATCACTACTTCACGTCTGGACAACCAGTCCATGCCTAGTATGACATCAAACTCCAAAATGGTAATTCGATGAAATCACCCATAAACACATGTCCATGAATCATCAAAGGACAATCCTTATAAACTTGAACAACTATCACACTATCTCCCAAAGGATTAGTAACTTTTATACTCTGATCTAAAACATCACTACACAATTGCTCAATATACCCAGGTGCATGCAGATATAAGAATGAGTAGAACCTGGATCAACCAAAACATGTACAGAGGTACCAAGAATAGAAAACGTATCAACTATAACATTTGACACATCTTGATCCTCTTTTCCCTTCATAGCATACACTCTAGCTAGAGTCCTAGACTCAAGTCTGTCAACTATCTCTGAAGCTCCTCTTTGTCCTCCATTACCAACTGTACCTGTACCCCTGCCTTTGGGAGCTGTAGGAGTAGATCTAATTGACTATTGACCATAACCAGCTACAATGTTCAGACAATCTCTGATCATGTGATCAAGAGAACCACATTTCAAGCAAGCACCAGAAGCTTTCCAACAAATAGCCCCATGCTCTTTACCACAAGAAGTACAAGTTGGAATATCACTATGAATAGTATCACCAGCACAGCAACTGAAGTGATCTGAGTTTGTCTGCCAGCATGACGTTGTCCTTGTCTTTGAATCTGTCTACACCCTAATGGCGGCGGTCCTCTGTGCCTCTTACTAGGAGTATGCACTGTAGAAGTTTGTCCAAAAGGCGCACTATGGAACCTCTTCTGATGGCTTCTCTATCTCTTGGCCTCTTGACAAATCTTGACTTCCTCAAGCTCTAATGCATAAGACACCAAAGCAGATAACTTAGTGTGGTGGTGTGGAATCAATGAAAACTTAAGCTCATCATGAAGTCCTTGTCTGAACCGATAACATCTCTTTGCTTTAATAGGAATCAGCTCCGAAGCATATTTGCTCAGGGGGAGAAACTCTTTCTCATACTCTGAGACTGTCATCTTACCCTATTTCAGTTTTAGAAACTCTACCTTCCTACACTTAGTGTACAAAGTGTCCACATACTTCTTCTTGAACTCAGTCAAGAAGAAGTCCCAAGTTCTCTGTTTAGCCTCAACTGTCTTCGAAGTTGTAGACAACTAGTGATAAGCTGCCTGCTTCAGTAGGGAAGTAGCACAGATCAAACTATCAGTAGGAGAAAACTGCAACTACTCTAACACTCTCTCAATGTTTTCTAGCTACAACTAAGCAGCACTAGCATCATCCTCCTTTGTGCCTTTGAAATCCACTATGCCATACTTATGCAGTTTACTGATTGGAGGTCGAGGAACAACTACTGGAAAAACTGGGGTGTAACACCGACCACTCGATCCTATAGGACTAGATGATGAATGCCACATTCGGTGCCGGAGCACCGCCTTATCTTACTAAATAATTCCAGATCATTTATTAGAAGTAGCTAAGTTTTCATAAGGAGGCAAACATTTTTTTTAAAAGAAAACAAAAGCTTAAGGAAATTCCTATGGAAAATCTACACAAGTTTCCCCTAAAAGTTAACTTGCCACACAAAGAAAACAAAAACACTTCCAATATTAATTCCACCAAACCCCAAACTCCAAAACAATATAATAAGTCACGCAACACTTCTAAATATTCAAATCGATCAACTTAAGTTCTATCATAACATGATATCATCCATTCAATGATTTAATTGCTAACGATCATTCACTTTAAATTCACATGAAAATAAAACATTTAATTAATCATAAATCTCATTAATTTACAAACTCAATGTATACAATTCAATCTCTTACAATATTTTAATACATGCCATAATATATCCTAAATATGTCCTACCCAAAATAAATTTTCCCTATCGTATGCTAAGCCTCTGATCCTCGAGTAGCACATATTGTCCTTAACCTGCGCTTGATAGAAATCGACGCGCTGAGTATATCACTCAGTGGTGCTAAATAACTTAATAGTAGAATACATAAGGGTGCTTAAGCAACAAACTTAAAATATAATTTCAAATACTTAAATCAAATACAAAATTTTTGAAAATATACAAATCAAAATAAAATATTTCAAAAATCATAAATAAGTTCATTCTTAAAAATAAATTCATAATATAACAAAAATAAGAAAAATTCCATAAATACTTATATATCTTCGATTCCTTTTAACCAAAATAAGATTGCGTTCTTAGTTAAGGCTCATACTAATATAGAATGAACATAAGCAAATTCAATTGTGGCCTGTGAAAGTGCCACCCCTATCACACAATCGTGGCCTGTGAAAGTGCCATCCCCATCACGTAATCGTGGCCTATGGAAGCGCCACCCCCATCACATAATAAGCGCGTCCGCCTATTCATAAGGGCTGATAACCCTAGCATATGATCATAGCTCCACATAATATAATGGGCTGATAACCCGAGCATGCTCACATATCGGAATAAATCTCATCTTATTACATTTCAATCGTGCATAGTAGAGCCCAAATCAAAACCATTCTTTTACAAATAAC
>CANUEX010013967.1:0-26989 GCA_948099535.1 Jatropha multifida
ATTTGGTCTAACCCAACGATTTCGCCTAATTCCATTTGATTTAAGGGTTTTTCGATTGAGTTTGACTATTTAAATTCGATTTTCGATTCGGTTCGCGGCATAAAATATTATTTTTCGTCAATTCTCATTGGTGAAAATTTACGATTAAATTTTAAATAAAAATTCTTTTAAAAATAAATTAATGGGTTATTTCACAGGGCCACTTAAGCCACTGGTGAACTATTGTTTGCATAATTTAGGTGGGTAAAAAATATCTCATGAATATTTTTAGAGAATTTAAGTATTTAATGAATAGTGTTTTCTAATGTAGTATATTAAGAAAAAATGAGGAATTATTTTTATAGAGTTAATTTGATAAATTAGTGGAGTTAAATGGAGGAGAATTATTTGGTGAATATTTAGCAACTTAGTTTTCTTCATCCAGAATCAGATAGCTCACCTAAAGGCCTAAGCGGCTCAGTTTTCTCCATCCAAAATCGGACAGTTGGCTAGCAGCCTAAGCGATCCAATTTTCTTTGTCAAGATTCAGATACTCCAAAAATATTAAATAAAATAATAGATATGCATAGTAATTTTTTCGAACCGAAATAATATCAAGTCTCAAACTGGTGATACTATTCACCGACCGGTAAATCACTATTACCGATATTAAAAAATAGACTGTTACAAGAATTTACAATTAAATTTTTAAATGAAAAATCTTTAAAACTAAATTTGCGGGTCATTTCAACTATATAAAAGTGGAAATGAGAGAATAATGAGATTAGTGAAATTTTAGAAATCTTAAAATATTCTCTTAGGTAATTGATAATAATTTGAATTTATTAAATAATATGAACTTTTAATAATTAATAAATTATGATATTCAATTATTAATGAATTGACTTTTTTAATAATTTTTTATTAATTGATTTAAAAAGTTTACATTCTATTAAATCTTTATTACTTTCAATTATTTCTCAATTTCACAATGAGTTAATTACTAAATCAATCAACAATCATATTTATCTTTAATGGTATCTAAGATTATTTCTTTGAATTTTAATTATTTAAATACATATAATTATTTATTTTATTGTAAAACCAGAGTATGTCCTTAACTTTTTCTTTTAACATTTCTCTAAATTAAATTATTATATAAAATAATATAAATATTTCAAATACAAAAAGAAAAATCATAAAAAAATAATTTAAGTATTTTTAATATTAAAATAAATTTATTTTCTCAAAGATGTAATGTGGTTGGATATTTAATATAACATGTGATATTTTTTTTTAAAAGAAAAGCAGTGTGAGCATATTACTTTTTAATAAATATATATGATAATGACATATTTGAAAATTTTTATATTTTATTTTATAAAATTAATTTTTAAATATTTGATTGTATTTTTATTATAATTTAAATATTTTATTTAGGAAAGAGATAAAAAAGAAAAAAAAATATATTTTATAATAAATTTTCATATATCATATACATAAATAAATATTTTAAAATCTAAAATTTATTTTTAACTAAAATGAATACATGTATTTGTAAGATGACAAACAATTGAAATTTTAATTTTAAAAATATATATAATATTTTATTTTTTTATATATATATATATATTGAAACATATTTATTAGAAGATATTGTAGCTATAATGAATTTTATATAAAAAATGATATAAATTAAACTGAAATGTGTGTATATATATACACATTGCTGTTTTATTAATTAATCGTTATATTCACATTAAGTTTATATGAAATCTTATTTTAATATTATAAAAATTTAAATAACATAAGATAAAAATATTTAATATTGAAAAATAAAAATAAGTATAAATAATAAATAAAAAATGACATAAAAAATTAAACGAGTAAGAATAATGATTATAATCAACATACAACACATGTCATAAAAAGAGTATTCAAAACATATTTTGATCTTAAACACTCAAAATTTTAAAATTTAAATAATTTGATTTTTGAACACTCAAATAAATAAAATTTAAATATTATTATTAATCAAAATTTAATTTCAAAACCGTTTGGTATTGAAGAATACAATAAAAAAAGAGGTCTTCATTTTTCTTAGCTTCAATAGATTTGTATGCATATGTAGTTGTGTGGAAGAATGGTTGGAAAGAGATGGAAGAAGAAATAATTCCTTTTCAATCACTCAATATTCTTTGTAAATATGTAATCTATTGTTTGTAGGGAAAGAAAGTGCTTTTAATTTATAATTATTGATGATTAATGATTACTATTATTTTTATAACGTTTTTTAATCTTAATTTTTGAAATTTTGAATTATTCACTTATTTATTTATATTTTTCATTGAATTAAAATTTTTTTTAAAATAAAATAAAAAAAAATCCGGGCAAAGCGCGGGATTTTGCCTCGTTTTATGTCAATGTACAAACACTTCAAGGCCATAGCCAAAATAATTGGATTGTCACGAAAAGTACTATTTTTATTTGTAACCAGAAAAAAGGGGAAAGGTCACTAGAGGTTTGCATATCCCATTTAATTCAATTAACTCATATATAATTGCGGAAGCATCTGTATATGCCATCAGCTGCCTCACAACTCGTTCTTACCTACCCACCGTTTCCTTCTCTGGCTGCTAAACCCATAAAGCCATAAGAGGAGTAGCACCACTGATCTTATTGTTAATCGTTTTTGTCTTTAAAGCTCAAAACCCATTTCTCTTTTGAGATAAAAGAAAACAAGAAACCAGAAAGAAAACGATTATGGCTTTTGAGAAGATCAAGGTCGCCAACCCCATCGTTGAGATGGATGGTGAGATTTCTCTCTGATAATTATTGTTGGCTTTGATCTCTCACCATCTGCAGCTGATTTCTTGTTCTTCTTATTCTAAAATAATAGATTCTGATTAGTTGATACTGATATAGATTTAGCAATATCAATGAACATTGGCTTTGAATGATTTTTTTAGCCCCAGTGGATTCATAAAGTTTGATTTCCAATTAATGTTTTGGATCTTTGCTTTTTACAAGAAAAGTTGGTGGGTCCTCTTTGATATTGAGATCTGGATATTTTTCTTTGGTAAAAACATGCAAATGTAAAATTTCTTTACTGTTTAAATATTTTTATTTATGGATACAAATACTGGAGTTTGGATCTTGTTTAATGGAGATTGACCCGGATGAAATTTTTGTCGAAGGTCTGGTTTGGAAGTGGATATTACTTTTCAAATCCTAGAGATGATGATCTATGACTATATATATAGTAGTGAGGTGTTCTTAATCATTTGAGTTCCAGATTTATCGTTTAAATATTAGTTTTGACTTAATAGGCCATAGTATTTGTGTAAGATGTATTTTGTATTGCTATATTATTTTAAATAATGTTTTGACCTGGGTTGCATCCATAAGAGAAATTTATGTCAATGAATTCTGATTTTGTCTATGTTCATATAATAAAACATGATATTGATAACTGAAAACTTGCAATTTCTGTTTTTATGGGTATTTTAGTGTAATATTCATGTTCAACCATTGGGGGGATCAAGTTATTGTTTATGTTGTTTCCATGTTCTATTTCATTTTTACTTTTGGGGCTATAATGTTTGATGTAATGAATTTGGATTCAGGCTGCACAAAATTCAAATCCTGTTTTGCTCTGAGTTTTTAGATACGTGATTCTAATTTAAGGCAGTAGTTTCCAAACTTACTGAAAAAGTTGATGGTCATTTGCATAGGAGGATATTGGATTTGTCAGATAGGCAAATGATTTCACATTTGTTTTTATGTTGCATGATATGCAAATTTTTTTTGACTTTGGAATTCTTTGCTTAACTTCTGTCATCTACAATATAACATCCTAATACTCTTTTTCTCTCGCATCTTTGTTGCCATGATATAGGAGATGAAATGACTCGGGTTTTCTGGAAATCAATCAAGGACAAGGTAACGTAACATTGCTTAGGCTCTGCGGTCATAGGTTTTTGCTAATTGCTTATTTTTGTAATGTCTTTTGAGTATATATGCAGCTTATTTTCCCATTCGTGGAGTTGGACATAAAATACTTTGACCTTGGCCTTCCTCATCGAGATGCCACTGATGATAAGGTTACAGTTGAAAGTGCAGAAGCTACTCTCAAGTGAGTGTATCTATATTCCTTTCGAGTGAAAATGGCTTTTCTCCTTTTAATAAAAATAGCATACAATTGAAACCATTTCCTTGGTGTTGCTTCTTCATACTTTAATCTGCAATGCTCTATCTTCCCCCCTGCTGCTGAGTTTGAAAGTCCCAGTTTTTAGAAAATGCTTTTCTTTTTACGAATGATATTTATTGTTCACTGTTCTGCATAATATTTGGCTAGCCATAGAGATTGTGATCCAATAATTTAGTTGAACTTGTTTGGATTCTGCTGGAACATCTTTGTGGCCTTGAACCCTGATGTATTGTTTCCATTTTAGGTACAATGTCGCAATCAAGTGTGCAACGATAACTCCAGGTATGCATTCATTTGCTTTATGCACATGAATTCATTGGATTTTATGTCATTGGTTTTATGTGTACAGTAATATTCTTTTTTCAAAGCACATGAAAAAAAATATTACATTGAGATATGTGATAACAGATGAAGCTCGTGTGAAGGAGTTTAACTTGAAGCAAATGTGGAAGAGTCCAAATGGGACGATTAGGAATATTTTAAATGGTCAGTGAACTTGCAGTTATGAGGGCCTTTGGAGTTATTCACTATTCATCTCCAGATCTCAAACATGGTTAAATATTTGGTTCATATTTTGTTATTGTGGCTTGTGTTGTCTCCAGGCACTGTTTTCAGAGAGCCAATCATTTGCAAGAATGTCCCACGTCTTGTCCCAGGTATTTTAGTTTTGCTTACATTGCAGTTCTATGGCTCCAATAATGGATTGGAGTTAACTGATAGAAAATTGCTGTCTCAGGTTGGACAAAGCCAATTTGCATTGGAAGGCATGCTTTTGGTGATCAATATAAAGCAACTGATACAGTTATTAATGGAGCTGGAAAACTCAAATTAGTGTTTGGTAAAGTTTTTTTTATGCTCATCTTTCATTAAAAGTGTGTTTGTAAATCTCGTTTTCTGTTTTATACTTGCTGGTTATGATGAGTCTTCATTCCGTGCTGCAGTGCCTGAAGGACAGGATGAGAAGACAGAGTTAGAGGTTTTCAATTTTACTGGTGCTGGTGGGGTGGCATTATCCATGTACAACACTGATGAGGTTTGATCCTGCAGATTTCTTGATGATTCTCTTAAAAGCCAGGTAGCAGGATAATTATTTTCCTTATTATTTTTATCATTGGAATGCAGTCCATCCGTGCATTTGCTGAGGCTTCCATGAACACTGCATACGAAAAAAAATGGCCACTTTATCTTAGCACAAAAAATACCATCCTTAAGAAGTATGATGGAAGGTATGAACATTAAACATCGTTTTTTACTTGTTCGACTTTTAAGCTTATTGTGATTTTCATGGTCTGTATTTTGTTTATTATTAAGCTAATAATTGGTTGTATTTGTTTTTAATGAAGATTCAAGGACATTTTCCAGGAAGTCTATGAGGCCAACTGGAAATCAAAGTTTGAGGCTGCTGGGATATGGTCAGTTGCCATGATATCTGATTTAAGATGATGGAATGACGTTGTTTATGATGTTTTAGTCTAACTTTTATGATTGACTGGTAGGTATGAACATCGGCTTATTGATGATATGGTGGCTTATGCTCTCAAGAGTGAAGGTGGTTATGTATGGGCATGCAAGAACTATGATGGAGATGTGCAGAGTGATTTCTTAGCCCAAGGTATGTGTAATTATTTATTAACAGCCAAAAAGGTTAAGCAAACATTTATATTTTTAAAAGTTTAACTTGTAATCTGCATACTATCTTCATTTTGCTGCTCTAATAGCTGCGCCTTTGCTTCCAAGTTCTTTGTTTGATCTCTAATTTCTGGTTGCATGTCCATTTTTCTTAACAAAAATTGTGCAACTAACCTCTGGTTACAATATTGTAGGTTTTGGATCACTTGGATTGATGACATCTGTACTGGTAAATCTCAGATCAACAGTCATATTTGTTTGGTTTTGAATATTTGTATTGCCATAAGGGTTGCTTATGTTTTTGAATTTGATAGTTTTATAGGTTTGTTTCTACTTTTGAGATAAAAACCTTCATTTTGTTCAATTCCTTTAAACCACATAACATTGGTCTTACATCTGAATTCTCATGTATTGGTATATTACAGTTTAATAGTGCATAAAATGTATTTTAAAACTATTTTTAGTGAAAATATGGTAAATTGTTCTGTGAGAATAATTTAATGTAGCAAGGGGAAAATGAGATGGGAGATCAGGGGATAAGGAGAAGGACATATAAACTTTCATTCCTCTGTTCTCTTCTGTGAATGCATGTGTGTGCACGTGCAATGGGTTCTCATCAACTTACCAGTGTCTTATATGAGTTTAGGTTTGCCCAGATGGAAAGACTATTGAAGCAGAGGCAGCCCACGGTACAGTTACCCGACATTACAGGGTTCATCAGAAAGGTGGTGAAACCAGCACAAACAGTATAGCTTCCATCTTTGCTTGGTCCCGTGGTCTTGCACACAGGTATTTTATTATATTTTTAATATACAACGTGATGGGTTCTTTTTGTACATGTATGAGTTGGTGATGAAAATTGAATCATGTCCTTTTATTGACAGGGCTAAGTTGGACGACAATGCTAGACTCTTGGATTTCACGCAGAAGCTTGAAGCAGCTTGTGTTGGTGTAGTGGAGTCTGGCAAGATGACAAAGGATCTCGCATTGCTTATTCATGGATCCAAGTATGTGCCTATGACACTGCGAAATGTTTTACATGCAGCTTTTTTTAATTTAATTTTCTTCCTGATTTCTTGTTTTACTCCATGACTGTAATATGCTTGTGCATTCTGTAGGCTTAGTCGAGACCAGTATCTGAATACCGAAGAGTTCATTGACGCTGTGGCAGCAGAGCTGGCAGCAAGACTTGGTACCAAAGCATAATTGTACGTGTATGCTCACTTGATTTAGCTCTGGAATAATTTTGTTCTTTGATGTCTGTCAATTGCTTAATGATTTTCGTGTTGAATTCTTTCCCTACTAAATTGCTTGTTGATTAAGTTAACTTTATCATTGGTTGCAGGATATTGATAGGGGACATGAAGAATGAAGAAAACCTCTTTATTGGGGAAGAAATAAAGAACACAGGAGAAAGGGAAAGGAAAGGTGCTGAGGGCAAAGTTTTTGGTTCTCCCATTTGCTTAAGCAGACTGCTCATATTTGATTAACTTCTATCATTTTCAGTTACATTTTTTCCTGGGCACAGCAAGCTCTATTTTAATTCAAGATGGTTTTAATTTATTTCCGTTGATTTGCATGCTATAGTGTTGGATTTCTCATCATTTCCATATCCTTAATTACTAATTAATGAAAAGGATTGAAGTGAAAGCTCGAAAAACCTTGACTTACTGGAGACATTTTGTGAGAACAAAATTAAGGACCCAGAAATTGAACACTGGTAACAAGAATAAAGAGGAAAGGAAATAAAGTTGGAAAATGCTATTGATTTCTTCATTCATTTTCCTTCATGTTTGGATGGAAGAAAAATGCTAGGGAGGGATTGAATTCCCCATTTTTCTCGTCTTATTTTCATTTTCCTGTTACAAACGGGGAATTCGTTTTTCATTCACTATATTACCTTCTCTCAAACAAGAGCCAGCTAGGGACACATTCGAGAGTTCGTATTAGTAGAGAGAGAGAATCGATTCTTTAGATGCAATTTAGCAAATTAACCCATTAATTTAATTTGATCAGAGAAACATTGTAAGGTTTTCAAAAGTGCAGATTTCTGTTCCTTTAAGTCAATAAAGTTCACTTTTCATTCTCACAAAAAAAAAAACAAAAAATAATAATATGATGTAACAAATTTTAATGTCAATTTAAAATGGCCTATGGTATTTTGAAATTTGATTAAAATTCATTTACAAAAGAAAGGTTTTTTTTTTTTTTTGTTAGTGTTTCTTTGAATGGGAAAATTGTGACTTACAGATGACACGAACTACCAGAATATCCAATTGGACTAATTGGGATCCACAGAAGCCTACGCTTCTCTCTAGTTCTCAGTGAGTCCACGCAGATATGAAGAATGATAATTGCCTTTCCAGCTTCGGTGAGGTAATAATAGTACCAATATCTAAATTTACAATTTAGTTAACATGAAAAAGAAGACATTTAAATAATATACATCGTGGAAAATTAGAATATATTTGATGACTGAAAAGGGTGAAGGACTTCCCAAATACAAAGGAAAGAAATCGAAAGGGTGAAGGGTATTTTTGACATTTGACTAAAAAAAGAAGAAAAATAAAACTCGATCCGGACCGAGTTGTCTATTATTCAGTCCAACAATTATATGGAGTAAAGACAGAGAGCAGCGGTGAGCTACTATTACTAACAAATTGTTACACTGTCAGGTCATCAAACTCATACACCAATTTCTACTAGCTTCAACCATTTATGGCAATTGTCAAATATAATCCAATTAAATGGACTTATAGCAAGTGTCGAAAAGATGCCTCTAGGCCAGACCCAAACCTTAGTGCTGCGGCCATGAGTTCCATATACTTCTCGCATGGTAGGGGCCTTATGTCGTGAAAAAGGGTAGGGAAAACAATATTTCATGTGAAAAAAGGAAGGGAAAACAATACTTCTGCATCTAATAATATCTCCAAGCACGACAGCAAATCAATAAAAACAGCATGTGTGCAGTATTTGGTCCAGATGCATAACAAGAATCAAGTTCATCGGAGAAACAATGCAAGTTCAGTTGCACTCATCCAGTTCTGGCCAAACTACCCTTGCTTACCACTACCATGGCACTCAGAATGTTTCTACGTAAGTTACAGAGAAATTGCTTGACCCTCTCCATCCAAGAAAGCACTTTCAGTACCTCTGCAAATGAAAAATTAGGAATCGCTCAAATACCTCAATATAATTGATTGATTAAGCGCCAAAGTGCAATTTTACCAAGAAAAAGCCGTAACTGAAGGTAATTAACTCTTGTCTTTAATCTGGAAAAACTGACTTTCATTGCAAAACCTGAATGCATAGTATTAGCAATAAAAATTAACATTTGCTGAATCCGTAACAATAACAAGAGATCAAACAAGAAGTAAATTGAGAACTCGTAAGTTCTACTTGTCTAAGTTGTGAATACCCAAAGCACCAAATCATTGAGCGTGTTCATCATTTCTAACCATTTAGGACAAGTGATTCAAACATTTTCTTCCAATTTTTAATGATATAATAAAGGGGTAATTACAAAATAGTCCCTCAGATTCACCCAAATACACTAATAAGGATCTTAGTTTTCAAAATTACACTATTTAGTCCCTGCATTATAATTCCATTACACCAGAACTTCCAACTGTTAGTTTTGCTGTCAAGTGACTGCATTATGCAGTCCTTATGGTTTGGTGAAATATGCCAGTAAGGATCTCAAATTTTATAATTTTACACTATTTAGTCCTAATATAATAATTATATCATTAAGGATGTTTTTGATATTTCACAATCACTTAACCGAAAAACTAACAGTTGGATCTTACAATAAACAGAATTATAATAGTGTAATTCTAAAACCAAAGCCCTTACTAATGTATTTGATAAAAACCTAGGGACTATATAGTAATTACCCCAATAATAAAATTCTATCTAGCTAGCATGATAAGTGACAGCCATCATCAAGACAACCTAAAAACGTTAGCACATAGTTCTTTTTACCTGATTCAGGGTTTGACTTCAAAGAAAGACCATATACTGCATATTTGGCATAGGTTAATAGTCTGACCTGCTGTGGGGCACCCAACTTGCTAATGATTGACCTCAGAAGCCCACTGCAATAGAATAACCAAAGAGCTAATTTACTGCAATATAATAACCAAATCTTGCAGAAACTTGCTTCATTTGACATGCAATGGTAAATATAATTGAACTTTTATTCCTTACTCTGTATGTAATATTGCGAGAAAGTCAGGTGGTAGAGATTCCATAAATGAAGATATGTCCTCCATATTTAAGGACTTCAGCTGTTGCTTCAAAATTCTTCTCTCTTCAATTGACATTCCTTTCCCAAGAGCAGATTTACTGCCAATGAAGTGACAAGTGCTATTAGATAATACTTGACAAAATAAAATATCAATAGATCTCTATTGCAACAGTTGAAATGGTCATATCCATTACTCTGAAAATATATATCATTGTAGTATTAAACCAGAAACTACAGAAGAAAGTCAAGGTTTTCAATTGAAATATCCTGTCAATCCACTGTCTTGAATGGTTGAATTAATGAATTCACTGCAATCACTTCAACTGAACCTGAAGGAGACGGAATGGCCAGTCAAAAGTCTAGTTCAAATAGATATGTAATGAAAGGCTTCCAAGACCAAACCACCCGGGCAAATGAGTACAGCAAGGAAAGCACTGCTGCTTGTATTGCGCTCGTAGGCTCTAGGACTGAGCACCTTTCCAAGACCACACCACCCTCATCTGTCTCGGTGAGGAACACCAACCCACCCGCCTTTCCCCATTTTTCTCTTTTCTTCCTCTCCCTTCCCTCTTTCTTCATCTCTTCTTCTTCCCTCCATAAAAGCACTGCTGCCTTGGACTAAAGTGACACACAGCACCTGATGTCTCATCAATGGTTGTAAGTTTTCTTTAAGTGGTTATCCATTTACACATTTCCTCCTCTGGTTAATAATTACGTCTCTTGTTAACCCCCTCATAGATTGTTGAAATTGAACACACTTTCAAAAATATCCAATAAAGAGTAGCAGCTGATAGTATAATTAGAGATCCTTATAGCATTTGAATTGCTCGATTTGCCCATTTGTATTGGTAGAAACATCTACCACATCCATCTATGCTAGTAAAGCTATGGGCAATTCTAAATCAGGACAAGCTCTTTCCTGGAATTTGGGAATAAGAAGGGATATGGTGGAAGTGGACTCTTGCAGTGCAGTGCAGATAGCACAGAGAGTTAGACCCTGACAATCAAATTGGAGGTCTTTCTGCGGGCATGTAGGAGCTGCTTAACAGGCAGATCAGAATTCTGCAGCTTAATAGGGAAAATAAAATTATGTCATGACTGGCTAAGTATACTTGCATGATTGAGTTGGGTGTGCATCATCTTAGCTCACCTCCAGCAGGTACATTGGAAAGCATATATGGGGAATTGATAGGAGTTTCATTTGTGCTTACTGTTTGCTATATATCACTTCGCATAAAAGCAAGGCCTTGAAAATCTAAACTAAAAATTAGAATGAAAGTAAAATAGGTTCTTTTTGCCGAAAATGTAAAGAGTCAAACCATGAGCTAGCATTTCTCTAGTAGTATGCAATTGATCAGTTCAAACAAGAATCAGTCCATTCAACAATTTCTACAGTTAAGGAAAACATCAATAATTGGTGCATATTGTGTGGCGACTTCCAATCTTTCAGTGCACAAAATCTTAATTTGCAGATTAATGTGAATTATCACGAAGATAGAATGGTTGAGCTACAAACCAAAAAAGTTGATACCATCTTACTAATTCTATCAAACGCAAAATACTTACCAAATTGCAAGTATCTAAGCATCAAGCATCTCACATTTGTAGGCTCTAGGGTGGGATGACGTATGCAGCCTTCACCTTGCTTTTGCAAAGAGACTATTTCTGTGGCTTAAACCTATGACCTCCAGATTACAAGTGGAGTAACTTTACAGTTACATCAAAGCCACTATCAAATATGGATGATTATACAATAACAACCAAGCCTTAGTACTAAACTAGTTAGGATCGAATATATGAATTATTTGTTTCAAATATCCATTCTGATCAAATTAATATTAACACAAAGCAAAGTACAAGTCAGAAAAAATTTTGAAACACTTTGTTAAAACTTTTTTGAATTTAAAAAATCATTTGATATCTTCATAAATAGGACAAAGCAAAAAATACACAACAGCAACTAACTAAATTCTACTATATGAATCTCTATTCTGATTCATAGCTATATCCTCACTAATATTCGACGACAGTAAATCCTAAAGCCTCCAAGCAGTTCTAGGTCGACCTCTTCCCTTTTTAGCACCTCTACTACTTAAGTATCACATCTGTGAACCGGAGCATGTGGGGATCTACGTAATACATAATCATATCATCTCAGGCGCTTTTTTCTCATTTTATCTCCAACTTCTGCTACTAGTGCCTTTTGTCTAATGTAATCATTTCTAATCTTATCTAATCTTGTGTCACCATGCATCCATCTCTGCATTGCATCTCTGCAACATTCCTCTTGTAAACATGTTACGCATTAGGTGCACAACATTCACTCCCATATAGAGCAATTTTAGTCTCACTACCATCCCAAAGAACTTACCTTTCACCTTATTAGATATCTTCCTATCACATAGTACACCTGCAACACTCCTCCGTTTCATCCATTAAAAAGTTTGCACCAAAAGAAAAAATTCCATAAAAACATGAATTTGGTCACAAAATCTTGATCAATGCACAAAGGAAATAAAAATAAAAAAGTAAAAATCACCTGTGAATAGTTCTTCCAGTGAAAATGACAGGGAAGTATATGGAGTACTTTCCAACATTAAATCGTTCCCCAAGCTGCTGAATTTGGTATGAATCCTGAAGAATCAATGCCTTCCAAAGCTGACAGTAGTCCTGCCTGAAACCTTCATCCAACTGCTTGTAGTTTCCATGATCGAGAAGAACTTCATGGTTCATTCAATTCAGAAACATAAGCTTCTTCCCTGAATTAGAATTCACTTTAACAGGGTGACAAAGACATACCCAAAGAAAAGCCATTTGCACCTTCTGGAGAAACTAATATGTTACCAGGATGTGGATCTCCATGCACAAAACCATGCACGAATATCATTTCAGCAAAAACCTCTACCAATGCTTTAGCCACCTACAATCCAGAATCAATTGCTTTACTCTATCATGAAAAAGGTTCAAGATATTCAATTACATGATGAGCTAATAATTACAGCTCTAATAATGTTTAAGGCAGACCCAATCTGCCAAATTGCATGTGACAAGGAATAACTTATTCAGCATTAGTTTTATGAGTTATACTGATCCACAATATAGCAGATATCACAGTCACATCACAATACTGTATAAATTTAGGAACAATATCAATTTTAGGTAAGTATGTTGCATAACTTTGCAGATGCATAACTACAGTGAGCTTCATAAGACCAACCTCTGTAGTATTTATTCCCATGTCCTTCATAAATCCCACGTCATCAACCTGAAACCTAAGGAACATCCTGTTAATGCCACATAACATTCAAGTCAAAAGCCTGGTATATAACTAAAAAATGTCAGAAAAAGCAACAAAATCTATGAAAGTACACAACCAAGTGCATGAAAAATGTCATACGCAATAACTTCTGTTGTGATTTGTATGATTTAATAATTCTATCAGATCAAATTCTGATAGAATGGTCTAGAATTCAACAGGCTCTGGCTGTGGAAAATTTCATTCTCGCAGCAGCCAACAGTTCACGGAAGAACGGATTTCAAAAAATCTATAATGATATTTAACAGAAAATTTACGCTAAACAGAAATAAATATATCTTAGCCATTTTACTAAATGTAAAGTTTATACTTCAAGAAACTTAAAGCCAAAAGAAATTTCCTTCTTTTTCCACAGAAAAAAAATCGAAAGAAGTTTAAACAAATCACTGTTTATTTAATGGTTTGACATTTAAAAAGAACACAGCTGGCTAGTAGAAAATTGTTGAAACTCAAAAATCGCAATGCAATTTAGTGAAAGACGAAATCCTCTATTTTCCAGTAGCTTTTCTGTTAACAAACACAAACATTTTTTCATAAATCTACACCAGACCTTGGTCAACTTTTTCTGCACATGTACGTGTTTTTATTGATATAATTGGTATGGGCAAAATCTCTGACATGTTTTACTGCAAATATTGCACAACATATCGATAATATCAAATAAAGTTCAACAGATAACTAGCCAAATCATTCACTTGACTGTCTCCTGATAAATAATTTTTAACCTAATACCATTATCAACAGTACTCGCTCAATATATTATTCACTATGCAGGAATATGCCGGTATCCAGTATTGAACACTTATTTTACTAGTTGCACAATTATTAACTAATTTTGGATTTCCTTTTAATATTTATTCCCAGATGTTTTATGTGTAGGCAATATAAATTATAACATCCATGCCATGTGAAATGCATGACTCTTTTCAGTCCATCAAAATTCTTGTCAACCCAATCTCAAATGGAGGAAACCATCGAATAAATGGTCTAAGAATCTATATATTTACTCATAAATACCTAGTTGCTGAATAAATAAGCACTAAACATCCTAACAATTTTCCTTTAGTATTATAAGGATTCGGAAAGTCTTATTATATGAAGAAGAACTCCCATGTACTCCGTTTCGTAAGTGCCATACATTGATAGTGGAGGGTGCTAAGCAGGTCAGAGGTAGACCTAAAACCACCTAGAGGGAAATCATTTCAAAAGATCTACTTCTTGGCATTAGTGCAGACTTATCTATGAACGGACTGGAATGGTAACAAAGGATTCATATAACCAAACCCAACTAATTTGGGATTAAGGCTTAGTTATTGTTGTTTTTGTTGAAGAAGAATCCCTTTGACACAAATTACTTTCAGAATGATATTAACAATTATACCTGGTATATTTGTAAAAAGAATGATTTCAATCAACTTTGAGGAACTTGAACCAGTTAACGATATCCCTAGTTAGTAAAATGTTCTTTACATCCAAATTAAAACATTCCTGCAGGGTCCTATACAAACTAAGCCATTGATCATTCTCTAATTATGTGACTTTTGGCCCATAACACCTAACCAAAAAGGAGCAACACCTGTCCATATAAGACCACATTGACATTGGAAAGTTCTTATTGGCAATTGTTTTGAATTAGCAGCCACTAAGAAGACAGAGGAATCCATTTATGACCCCTGCAACATAAGAATCAATACAAGGCTTCACATTAGCCACATGGAAGTCAGTGCAAAAGAATATCAGATCCCTAGGACCTCCTAACTTAATACGAGTTGGGAAGCTGTTTCGAAACACCTTGATGCTATTTTCCCAGAGGCCATCCTCATCCAGGCATTTTGAAGTTAACAGATTCGAGAACAGAGTTGGAAGCTTGTCAAGTTTACCCTTTATAACTATTTGGAGTTGTGCCTTCCTAATACCATAGATGGGTCAGCACCTACATGTTTCAAGCACTTGAACTAGCAGCCAGCATGTGCTATGTTACATGATAAGACACTACTTTGTTAGTGACCCATACTAGGACAAGACAACTATTACATGATTCATGCTAATCACATGTAAAGCTGTGTAGAATACATAGCCTCTCTAATTCATATCAGAAACAGTGTGTCAATGACCTAGGAACTTGCCACGAGAGATATGTGAAATTCTAGGACATCCTGAAAGTGGTAATTTCAGAGGATTCTCCACAGGATAAATCATTAATATTTATTCGTTTTTTACCAATATGAGAAATTAATTGAGTCTCAACTTAGCTTCTCACTCCATCTAGCTCTCAGACCATCTTAATTTTTCCTTTGGCCTCTCCTTTGACTAGATCCAGTTAGTTGGTCTGTGCCTAATCCACCTGATTTAACCTATCACACCTGCAGTAAACATCATCAGGACTTCTTGGCAACTCCACCTATAGTGTTCTCCGAATTTTCTTTTCTGCAACATATCCAACCATGCATCTAAAAACCTGTTTAACAACAATTTCCACCTCTTCATGTTTATTTCTCAGCCATTCAACAGACACAACACTGACTTCGTTCTTCAAGAAAGTTGAGCTTTTCTCTATTCCTACGTATACAGTCATATCCCAAAGCAGTCAATCCTTTCAACATCAGAGAGACATTAACTGAATCATGTATTATATCATATCATGCAGGCATAATAGAATTACCTTGTGCCCCTGACAAAATTGCATTGTCAGAACCTGACTTGTTGTCAACTCCTGGAAGCATTCAGAAGTTGGTTAGATTGGAACCACATGTACACAGTTTCTAGCTACAGAAATACATTTACCAATTAAAAGAGGTGATAGAATGTAAAAGTGGTACATGAAAAGGAAAATCTCAACTATCGTACCCAAAATACATGAGGAACCCTGACCGTCTTCTTATTTTTAAAATTTTTGGCAGTTCTCTCAGAATTTCTTGCCTCCTGTATGAAATCTGCAGACCACGCAAAGTTCAAAGATTTTATCTTCTTGATTTATCTTTGAGAAAAATTCAACAATATTATTTTCAGTTAATTTTATCTTCTCTCAGAATTTCTTGCCTCCTGTATGAAATCTGCAGACCACGCAAAGTTGAAAATTTTATCTTCTTGATTTATCTTTGAGGAAAATTCAACAATATTATTTTCAACATCATGATCATCTTAAATAACTGGAATTTAAGCTAGCAGCTGAAGTGAGGGCTCATTGTCGTGATGATATATAACAAATATATCAGAAAATAACACTTTAGTAAGTCTCCTCTCCAACACTATTACTGGTTATTTAGAGAATCACAAACCAAACAATGCATTTGATTGGAACTTAGCCCACTAAGATATTTTTCGAAAGAATTTGCATTTGGAATACAATTTAGAAGAATACAAAAGATTTGCAAAAAAATTAGTCTTGTTCTTTTCAAAGTCCAACCTGTCTTGTCTAAATACATAGAAGGTCAAAGGGATTCTAGGAGGTAGTAACAAGGTAGGCTTAAGTTAAAATATCGTGTATATCATATAAGAGACTTATACTCCCTCAAGGGAAATTTGTCCAATATTTATCTTTTTAAAGACTTGCCGGAATAGAAAAAAATTATGAAAAAGGAAATGTATGTTTTGCTGTATGGCATAACTACCAGAAATTATAGTACTCACCCAATTCTGAAGAAATAGCCTTTGTGAATTCTGACACCAACCAGTCAAACCTATAATCAGGGAAGAACTGTTGACAGAAGATTAAAAGAGGGGAGAGAGCAATTATTTCAAGTGCACAGAAGTAAATGAGCAAAACCATAAAAATAATACATTATATTAGGGAAAAATTCTTTTAAAAAAATTTATGAACAAGTGAATCCTATGAGTTCCATATACACTACTGCCATTAACTCATACTGATCTCACACTCATTTGGCCCTGATATAGTGATATGAACTAAAATGTTATGCTCTGCCATAAACTTAGTACAGTTGAAACCAATCTGGACATTGTACCACATTTTGGTACGCACATTTAAGTTCGTAGTTTAGATGCACTCTGGATCTGTCTGGTACATGATCCGGATCTCCAAAGTCAGTGTACCTAGTCTATTACACTGTTTCAAATTGGTTTCCATAACTGAACAAGAAGAAAAGAAAGAATAAGAAGGAGAAAGACTGAAATGTTATTTCAGTTGGGAACTGTGGCTAGAATTATTATAGTAAAACAAGTCCCCAAAGTGGGTTACCTAGATGAGACTTGAGAGGAATTTGTATTTATTGCATAATTTAGAAATTTTAAGAACATTTTTTTTTTTTTATATAGAATAAGAATATTAACTCTGCCTGTGTAAGCATAGCAAAGCATAACCAGTCCCAAGCCCAGAAAAAGGAGGGCTGCGTAAGGTTGATGACCCCAACTAGTTGGGGACTAAGACTTAGTTGTTGTTGTTGTTGTATATATAATAATAGTATTATTTCAAATCTTGCTCAAATAAAATTTTCCACTTCCAAACATTTATTAAATTATTTCAACAGTTAACATCATTAGTTTGTTGAGAGTTAGGATTTAGAATATTACTTATTTATTGAATTTGAAAATTTCTACAAGAAGAAATATTAATAATTATATTAGTTGTAGAATTAAGCTATCAGAAGGCTAGCAACCCAAAAATATCCAATTCACATTCCGTACCAAAATAGCATACCAGTTCAGTCTACCCCTAGACATACCCTATCTAACCCGTGCCACGACCCGAAACGTACCACGTTCCAGGTAACTATGGGACATGCTATAAGCAAATTTTGGAACACCAACAATATGTCCAATACACATGTCTACTCTGCAATTTTTACTTTTGGGAAAAAAGATTAACGGACTAATTAAATGAAATTAATAAGAAAATTTAATTGAAATTCAAATTGAATAAAATTCAAATCCAAAGCTCTTGGCCATCAGTTCATCAAGGTACCAACATCATTTCTTCCTTTCATGGTTAGCCACCATAGTCCACCTCCATGACTGCAGTTTGATTCAAGGCCCATGGAAACAACACCCACCATCACAAGCCGAATAATCTATCTTAAACAGCCTAACCACCACAATGCAAAACAATAATCAACTAACAATTTCTGTAATGGGTAAAAAGCCTCTTTTTCTCTTAAAGTTGTCAAAAACTATTTGTACTGAGATATTAGTTACAGCTGAAAGGTTGTACCTAATAAAGACCACCTTAAAGGAAAGCCCACATACAGATTTGTGTTCAACCATGACCATACAATCTGCCAATGATAGCAAGCAACTCAGAAATCAACGACCTCCTTGAGAGGTGATTCATGACAAAGTAGATGGATCATGGAGTGCTCAAAATCTCATCCTCTTGAAGAAGATTGTTTTGATAGTCATTACAAGAATCGACATTGCCAAAACAACCATCACTATTATTCCCACACGCAACACAACCCTAGCAACATGATGACAACCAAGTGGTCACAATAACTGTTATCACTATCACATACCACCATTATTCCTAATGCAAATAGAACTATCACCAGTATCACCAATCAAATAGTGCACATTAATTCCTTTAAGACCCTAGTCTAGCCAAAAATCAATTAACACCATAATCAACATAGGAAACCCTACAACATGAGGACCATTCACAGACTTTCCCTGAACAACAGTATTTTTAAAAAAACAAAATTTTCTTCGTTTCTTCCAACTCAAAAAAGCATCTTCAAAAGTGTAGATCTATTTACAGTTTTACTGTCCCTCAACCATTGACCCACATAAAGACAATTTAAAGAACATCCAGCACAACTTTCTCTGCCAAAAAGCTAGAAAAGATAAATAGTCTATAGTCATGAAAATTTCCATAATCCAATTTCACATAAGAATGACACCAATATTGTGCAATGAAATAAAATTCTTTGGGAATAGTATCAGGATATTTAGTACATACCCATGCAACAGACTTTGATACGAGTGACATGGTTGTTATGTCGATTTTCATCTGGTGTTCTAGCCCAGGGTATTGTACCTGTTTGCATAAAATAAAAGAAAAGGCATTTAAGTACTTATTCACGGGTATCCAACATTTTAATAAAGAACAAGAGGGTTAGTTGGGAGCTGGGAAGCAGAAAAAACGAAAGAAAAAAAAAACAATTTTACATGCACAAATTAGAACAGAGTATGGAAGGAAAAGATAAAACATATGAGAATTATCTATTAATGCATCTTGAAGTCACTACTTAATACTCCTCTGTCTCATTGATAACAAGGATATTTCATGCATATATGGTTCATATTCATTTGAGACACCGTGCAGATTTCATAACTTTTCGATGAGTTACTTTCTTCTCCAACTGTACTAATTAGGGCAATACTAAGCAGTTCACAAAATCTGTTTTGAGAATCAAACTAGCCAAATATGGACAAATATTTTGTAACAAGGAAGAAAAAAGCTGATGGAAAATAATTACAAATTCTGTCTTATGATAGCAACAATCATAAATACTCCCAAATGTAGATTAGTTCACAAAAAAGTCATATCAATCACACTTTAAGCCTTCCACAAATAAACTAATATCCAAATCTCTACTCTAATTCCTTCAAAGGTAAAGATTTTAATCATCAACTATAACAGGACTAAGTTAAAACAGCACTGCTCGATATCATAGGTTTATTATTTTTATTTCTAAGGAAAAGAAAAAAAAAAATTAAAATGTTACTTGAGAGACAAAAAGTCAAAATAAAAAAACCATGAAATCACCATAAACTGAACTCACAGGGTTGGCTCCTGGTTAACCTGTTCATCATTAAAAGTTTATCTAATTTAATGTCATTCGTAAAAATTTTCTTTGAAGTGAACGTTTGCTAAGACAATATATAATTAACCCAATATCAGTAATAATCTGTCTGTTTATATGAGCATTATTTCATATTTATTTATCGGAAAAAAAAATTAAATAGCCCTTTCCTAAGATTTCAAAATTTTTTATATGATTAAAATTATTATATATATTTGGAGATAGACTCTCGTAGGTTAGGTAACTATTAGTCCCAGCTCAGCTTAATCTTTCTTTGATGCTTGCTTTTTGGTGCCTAAACCAAAAGGCTCTAAACACGATTCCCCACCCCCTCCCCCCGGCCCCCCCTGCACCCAAAAAGAAAAATTACGGACTGGTACGTGGGTTTCCTATAGTTGCAACCTTGACACCTGCAATGACCATCTTCCATGATTACCTTATAGCCAAGTTGCCACTACCCCACCACCACCATCACTAACAAAAACCATTGCCACCAACACCATTTATCACCGCCCCTATTACAACCACTATTCTCCATATTTTTGCACATTTAAAAGCATCACATTGGTTTTGAACCAGACAACATAAAGACTATAAACTTTTATTTTTCTAATTCAGAAAGGAAAAGTGAAGAGAAAGAATCTCAAAAATCCAAAGAAGACTTACAATGACAAGCTTTCCATATACTATAATGGACAAATTCAATTGATATGATCAAGTTTTTCATATGCACTAAGATGAGAGATGATAGTTCAAATTAGACAGAAGAAAGATGTCGACATATCAAATACAATACTGAACTAGTGAGCTCATAAAAGGCATAAGAAGAAGAAGCAGAGGCAGCAGCTTGGCTTTCTTTTTCAATATTATAATAAATAACAATGAGATAGAATGAACACAATGAAGACCAAATAAGTTCCACTTAAATATTAATCCTGAACAAGTTATCAGAATACAAAGAAGTGTAACTAAATTTAGGGGTCGGAAATATTGGACATGATACGATTACCAGGTTATCAAACTTGCTTTCTTTTTTTTTTTTTTACCAGAAGCAGAATACGATCCATAAGTTGGGACTCTGAATTTGACTCGAATTCATATAAGGAATTTTTTTTTTTACAGGCTTTATAAGATAACCTCCAAAAAGTACAGTATACACAAAAAAACAGTATAATTAACCCTTATAACAGATTGTTAAAACCTAGACTCTGTTTGGCAACAGTTTTTCGTGTAGCGTTAAAGTCAACAAGCTACATCTATTATTTATATTATTTGGTGATATAGTGTTTATACTAGTGGTTAGATTTTGAGGGAGCGGACTATGAAATGTTACTCCTAATGTTTGATGAAACGCTAGCTAAATAGCTAACTGCTACTAGAACAACTAAAAATCACTAAAACAACTAATTTTGCCAAACAGACCCTTAAAAGAGTTCAAATTAATCATTCCTAAAAGTAACATATCCATCAAGCAAACCACTAATTTAAGAATAATTATTTGACAATTGAATATCTATTCATAATTCATATTACAGTTTATGAATTTCAGAAGTGTATATGGCATAAAACACCAAACAATGTCAATAAACAATATAAATACTATGTACCAATAAACACATACAAATATTATGTAGATATCAGTGACCTGTCAAATAAATCACCATTATTTGCAGCATGTAGAATGTGTTACTTTTTTATGTCAACAAATTTCTATTTCGATTGAATTTTTTCACACAAAATTCCGTTGTGCTCATGTCAATCAAGTTAGAAAGTACTTGGCTGTTTTTATGACATGTACACTTACATTGCCATCTGTATTATGTAAACTTCAGTTTGCAAGAGAATCATATAGCTCTAAGGGGGAAACATGACAAAAAGATTAGTTGAACTACTTACCTTAATTGCTACTTCTTGATTGTCTTTCAGCACAGCATGATGCACTTGAGCAATAGATGCAGCAGCTATCGGTTGTTCATCGAATGACAAAAATCTGCAAATAGGTAAAGAATTTAAAGTCAATACAAGATTCTGGTTTTGACTTGCAAACATTTTTAATAAAAGAGGGTGCACTGCTGTTCTGCAACCACTTCCTTAATAAGAGCTGATACTAAGAGAATGGAACTTAAGATGTGCGGTTAAGATAAAAATGGAAGAAACAAAGGCAGAGGAGAAGAAAAAATAATGGATATCCTTTTCTGGCATCAATACTTTGTAGAAGATAGTGAACAATAAAGTTTCACCAATAAGAGAACACGAAAAATAAACAAACCAAAAAAAATTTATCAATCAATCCTAATTATATGACCACATCCTAAAGTGCATAAAAGACAATAGAAATCTATAAGCTAATAGATGGTGCATTAGATTGGGATTGATTATTAATAAACATAAATTAACGAGTCTGGATATACAGAACCCCAATCCAAACAACAACATAATGAAGACAAGCTTACATCTTGAACAAATCCTGACCCAGATTGTTGACTAGTACTTGTTTTATGGCTTTGAAATGACAAGGAGCAGCCTACAGAATTATTGATAAAAAAGTTAGCATCATAAGAAGCAAACCTGCCTGCACGAATATATATACATATATATATATATATATATATCAATTGAACAGGAAAATAAATGAACATAAATTAATATAACAGAGAACATTTAGACCTGATCCTGTAATGAAGATAGGGTTGACGAGTATTCCTTTGGAACTTGGCGTAGTGCAGCAACAAACTGACCAGCTTTCACATAGAAGGCTTTATTGGCTTCACATAATTTCAGCATTCTCTTGGCTGAACGTAGATGAACCTGAATGTCAAAAAAAGACCAAATCTTCACTTATTGAAGTGAGTAATTTCATCAGACACAGAAAAACCTTATCTTTTTCCATTTCCTTCATTAAAAATTCGACAGAAATATAGCTATTTCTTGTTAATGTTCAGAGAAGCAAAACCTCATTAGTCACAATAATATACCTTCCTCCAGCATGGAACCTTTGCTTGTCACTATTAATCAAATTCTAAAGGTGCCTTCTTGCAAATACTAGAGTTTCTCTATAGTCCATAACCGACTTACTAAATGCGTAGGTTGCTAATATCCTATAAACATAAAGTGGATAGAGATAGCTAAACCACAACTCCCAGATGCAAATTAGGAATTCAAAACACCAAAAAATTGCTTTCTAAAATCACTAGCTTTTTCTTTCTTTCTTTTGACGAAAAAAAAAACTATTTTTAAGCAAACCAAGAATTTAGAATATTATTTTTATGAAAAGCAACAACAGTTAGATAAAAATGCAAAAATTATTCAAGTAACTACGAACTACTACTATTATCCTAAATTTAGCTTCATTTACAAACTTAGCTTCAAGAAAAATTATTTTTTAAGATTTAGCCGAAATTAGAATTCTGAGCTTACTTCCAAATCTCGAAGGAATTGAATATAAATTATATTACTCAAAATGAGCAAAAGCCAGTAAACTACAAAGCGAGAACAAACCTCGGACAGTTTGCTACGATACTCATCCGAGTCCAAGGGCAACCCCCGCAAAGAAAACTTGTAGTCTGCAATGGTAAAAGCAATCTGCCATGGAAGGAAAAATAATTAAAATGCAACAGCAAGAAATTAACAAGTTGAAGAGAGAGAAGAATCGGACAGTGGAGATTGCGCGAGAGGAGCGAAGAACGGCGTGGATGGAAGCCCCAATTTTCTCGGGAAAGTGAAATGGGAAGAGGGAAGGGGAAGAAGAATCGAGAGATGAAAATGATCCAGGATTGAGGTTGTTGATGGCGTGGAAGGTGAGGCCAGTGGCCGTTACTAGGAGAAGACTGGCTGTTTTGGCCTTCGCGGGAAACTTGAAAATTTGTTTAGACGCCGTCATATCAGAGAGTCCGTCTGGTATGTTCGCCGCTGATGCCACTACTTCAGGCGGTGAGGACAAAGGAGCCGTGGTTCGTTTTTCTGGGGCATATGGGTCGGGTTGGTCCAAATGTGAAAAAATGGTTCGTCGCTAAAATTTGATTTGATTAATGAATTAATTCTTCTTTTTTATTTTTTAAATTTGACTTAATTAATAAAATAATTCTTCTTTTTTATTTTTATGAACAATGTTTTTTTTGGATATATAATAATCAAAATGTTGCTATTAATTTCAGTAGTTATGAAAACAATTAGAGAATTTTATTTCCAACCGGAAATATTAATGATGTTATCATTCAATTTATTGTTTTAAGTATTAATAAATATTTATTGTTATATTTATTACTATTTAAGCTGTATCCTTTGAAAATGCATTAAATTCTAAACAAAAGCATAGAAGTTATTCTTGTTACAACTCTTTTCATCTCCAATGCTATCATGGTTTATGGCTGATGCATTTTAATAAGTGGATGGTGATATATCTGTATTTGCATTCATAGGTATTAAATTTAAAAAAAAATAACTCTTAAATGCAGGAAGAAGATTTCAATTTAAGTATAAAAAATTTGATCGAGAATAAAAAAAAACATAAAGAATAATAGAAAAATAATAAAAGGCTGAGTCTCGCTGTTTAACAAACAGTCTTTTTCAAAATAGAGAATGTAAGAAACAGTTTATTTTTTAAATTGTATTATTATTATTATTATCTTCCAAAAAAACTACGCAATTATTACTGGACAAGTGAAAAAAATATATATATCAATAGAATATATGTACATAAATATTTTTACATATATTCTAATTAGAGTCTTAGATGACGCAGCGGATAGCTAATTAGAGTCCAGCAGCTAAATTGAAAATGTTTGGATAAAATTCGCTAATAGAACTATCTGATTACATACTTTCAAAGTTTTTTTCACAAACCCCCTATTAGGATAGACTAAAATATCTTATCTCTAATGTTTTTTTTTTAATCTTCTAACGTTATTATATTTTTTTGCCAATGAAAATAAAGAAGATACGCAGTTTTATTAATATTAAGATATATAGTTTTATCAATATGTTCATAGATTTTATTAATTAAGATATTTAGTTTAATTAATTTTTATTTTTCTTATTTTTTAATTCATTATAAATATTTTATAAATAAATCTTAATTTATTTAAAAATATACCTTTATTGGTCATTTTATATATTAATGGCAACAACTAATTGTAGTTTTACTAAATACTCATTGTTCAACTAAATGTAATAATACGGTCTTCGCTTCCCCACCAAGAAAATGTAAAAATGCAACCTTTATTAATTTCAAAGAAGAATAAGCTCGCAACATCTAGTTTAAACAGATTTCAAAAAACTGAATAAAGAAAGAGATAAATAAATAAATGGGCTTTGAAATGTAAATGGACCTTTTGAATACTGGGCTTTAAAACACTCGGTCTCTTAAAACATAATAGGCTGTTAAAATAGGCCTAGCTCGTGAGAAAAAAGCCATGCTTAAGCTTGACTTTTTTATTAAAGGAGTTTAATAAGCTGGCTCAAGCTTAGTTTATTGATTTAATTTCATCCATTGTACCTGAAATATAGACCATATTACAATAACGTTCTATGCAAATGTCTATGAACTTCAATTTACATCACACAAAAGTATATCTATCAGCTGTAGCATTGGAGATTTGATGAAATTCCTACGTGGAAGAAAGAGAATGGGTGTGCCAGTGAAAAAGACGCTACGTCACATTGTCTAATCAGTCTTTTTTTCTTTACATCCATTTCTCTCTCCTACCTTATCTAACCTCTCCTTAGACAGCGTGATGTGGCATTTTTTTTTCATTGACACACCCATTTTCTTTCTTCCATGTAGAAATTTCGTCAAATCCCAACGGTGCAGCTGACAAGTGTATTTTCATGTGACGTCAATTGAAATTCATAGACATTTGTGTAACAAATTAAACCTTATGAATGTCATTGTAATAGGGTCTCTAGTTCAGGTACCATAGGTGAAATTTAGCCTTAGTTTGAAGCTTAGTAAATGGACCCGAATGAGCTTCTTTCGAGTGGAATCTCAGGTAGCTTACTAGCAGTTTAGCTCTTTGACAATTTATTTTGTTAGACCAAAGTCACCTTTTTTCAACTTTATGAATCAATTTCATGAATGTCAAAATGAGCCTTTCAGTTGGAAAAAAAAAAAGAAAATCATAGAACTAATTTCTTTTGTTAAATTGTTAATTTTAAAGTATTTATAACTAAATACAATTTTCAAATGTTTTTAAATTTGAAAAAACTACTCAAAAATTAAACATATTCCTATTTTCACTTATTAGGTATAAAAAGAGAGAATTCCAAAATATGGTCCTTCAAAATTGGTGGTCTCCACTTCATAGGATAAGTTGTCGTCCATTATTAACTTAATAAATATTATTAAAAAATAAAAGTACTTTTTTATTCATGTCATGAATATAATTTTTATTAATATACAACATATGATTTGTAAACAATATTATATTTATAAAGTACAAAATAGAGATATTGCCCCCACCAACTTACACTATGTTTGGTTGGAGCCCAAAGAAAGATATATAAGGAAAAAGAAAGGTAATTAATATATGTATTTTTATTTGGAAAGGGATAAGTTAAGGAAGAATGGAAATAAATAAAGATAAAATTTAAAATTTTTTTTGTCACGACCCGTTTCCATGGGCCGGACCGGCACTAGGACCTGGGTAAGCTTAAGGCCCCCGAGGCCCGTAATAAGCCTAATCTCTGATTTTAACACTATAATTACATGAAAATATTCTACAAGTTGGCCCATTATATTTTTAATGACTCAAACTATCACAGGGCCTTATTTTATTCAACTCAATCATTCCCATAAAGTCTTACATACACTTATCATTATTATTATTACAATCATAAATCTTAACATAACT
>CANUEX010013968.1:0-48347 GCA_948099535.1 Jatropha multifida
ACTAACAACCACTTGATGTGCATATGGTTGCAGTTGATTGTGGGTGATATGATTGTCATTGTGTGAATGGAGAATGTCCATTTAGAATGCCTTAAGTATCATTTGTGTGAATGTGTGGGTTTGGTATTATATGTTATTATTCAATGAGTTTTATACTCGCCCCCTTTTCCCCCCTTATCCTTTATGTTTTTCAAGAATTGGTGAACCAGTTGTATATATTTGGAGCTTTAGTTTTCTTTCTTTTGAAGTTATTTAAAGAAATATGTAAATGTGTAAGATAGAATTATTTAGAATTCTTTATAGTAATACAGTAGTAGAAAATCCGCAGTTATGTTAAGATTTGTGATTGTAATAATAATGTTAAGTGTATGTAAGACTTAATGGGAATGTTTGAGTTGAATGAAATAAGGCCTTGTGATAGTTGAGTCATTAAAAATATAATGGGCCAACTTGTAGAATATTTTCATGTAATTATGGTGTTGAAATCAGATATTAGGCTTACTACGGGCCTCAGGGGCCTTAAGCTTACCCAAGTCTTAGTGCCGGTCCGGCCCATGGAAACGGGTCGTGACAATATTGCAACGTCATTTTTTATCACTTTAAATTTATTGTCGATCAAACAATTATTTTTATTAAACACCTTTGCTTTTAACCATTATTTAAATAGTTAACAGCTAACTGTTAACATATTTCAATTAACAGCTAATATGACTGAACAAGCCTTAACTTTTTATAAAATATTACATTAATCTTTAAAAATTATTTTAAATGCTATGTTATTAAACACTATTACAAACTGCTTAAAAAAAACTTTGTCGAACACAGTTTTAATAGCAAAGACATCGTTTGCCTTTGGTATTTTTTTATAAATTAAATACATGATTTGAGTCATAAATAATTTTAATAATATATAAGAAATCTAAATATTTTTCTTTGACTGCAAAATAGAGTCACAGAGAAATTATTTAGAATTTTGTTAGAGAGATATGAAATATTTCAATTTTCCATTATGAATTAGCCAAAGAGGGGGGGGACCATTTATTTAAATATGCTATTACTACACGAGGGCTAAAATAAGTGGCTGGCAGCTAAATAGGGGGCATTTGCTAATCAGCTCATGTCTGTTTCAAAGAGACAAAAATACCCTTAAATTGAGCTTTGTATTTGAATTTTTCATTATTAAGTAATGCCAAACATGACCCAATTTTTTTCTGAAAAAAAAAATAATAATTAGTGCCATGCAGTGTCTAGTGAGAGCGGCCACGTGTTCCTTTCCTTTTCTCATAGTGGATGACACAATATATGAAAATTAGTCAAAGCTTCCCCTTTACATTTATCGGAGAAGAACTTCCTACTCTCCATCACTAACCCATATGCACATGCAAGACCTAAAAGGATCAACCGCATTAATTCTCTGTCATGAAAATTTTTTGGACCAAATTGCAAAATGTTTTAATTAAAGTGCTGTTTCTTTAATTTCCCTATGCATGTATGGAAGACTATGGAAAATGCGTACTCATAAAGAATCATATATTAGATATGCATATTATTAAATTTATTTCAATTAGGGACAGGGTCGCCCTCAACAAGTCAATTTTATTTTTATGACATATAATGCTATCTTTGACTTAATCCTTTTATTTATGAATAAAAAGAAAGCCCACAACATCTTTTCCTATTCTAATTTTCAGTAAAAGCAACCAAAAAAATGTTTTTCGAAGTAGTTAATTAGGTGAACCTTAATTAGACCGTGTTTGGATGTTTGGTTGAATAACTAAATTCCACAATTTCACATAACCATCACCATCCATAAAGGCAATCAAAATCACATCCCATTTGGGTTTTATTTGAATTTGGCGCAATTTAGTTGGTTTAATTATCATAATTATTGGGCTAATCATGATTACTTTAACAACATGGGGAGGTGACATATAAAGTTCGCAAGAGTTCAAGATTTGACATTGGTTTACACAAGTGGTTAAGGACTGAGATATAATGAAATAAGCACACGAGGAGGAAGGAAACGGGAGGGAATTTTCAATTCTCTTTTTCACTTATTTGAAATTCTATGTTAATACGATTGTGCCACGTACTCTGATTTAATAGCTTACAACCACTTGGAAGTGATATTTGACTCAAAATCTCAAACAAGACCGCCACAAAATAGTAATAGCATTTAAAAAATAAATAAATACAGGACAGTGATAGATTAAATTTGAAAAAAAAAATCATAAATTTAGGCTTTTTGGTGATTTAAGCCAAAAAAAATCCATAAAAGTAAATTGTTGTTTTGATCAAATTGACTTTCAAGGTAAAAAATTTGGACCGAAGTTATTATTTTTTTTTAAATCTTATAATAATTAAGAAAAAGAAAAGGAAAGGAAAAGTGAAGGAATTGGATGCTTTTCTTAGCGAGTGGGAGTCAACAATAAGCATGATTTGAGAATTTGTTTCTTTTTGGACAGCGTAAGAGCAGAAGATCCTCAGCAACAGTGAAAGCTGAGATGGGACACAAAAGGAGGAAAAATCTGCTGTGGAATCCACATCGGACACTGCCGACTGGTGAGCGTTATCCTTTGCTAAATGGGCGGTCCAGATTTTATCATATTTATTTCACCAATAAAGGCTAGGGAGGGGATGCTTGCAAAAGCAGGTTGGAACTTTAGTAGTTTTGATGCATACATTCAAACGACAAGTTGGTTATCGGCGGTTAAAGTTCTTTGCTTGAAATTACCGATTTGTCCTTCCAAATTCAGCCTCCCGTTTATTTTGGCTGTTTCGGCTAAATTTATTTAAGTTACAGCGGTTACTGTTAAATATTTATATTTAGTAAAATTAAACTTTTACAGATGTTAAAATGTAAAAATAACTATTAACTAAAAATATATATATATTTTTGTATATTATGGTAAATAATATATACTTCTTTAATTTTACGGTAAATATATTATTTTTTATCTTTATATTTTATATAAATAAAAAATACAATAATTAATTTTAATATAATATTTTAAGGGAGATGACTATTAGTAAAATTAATGTAAAAGAAATAATCATTTGATAATGTTAATGGAGTTGAAATGTAATATAAATATAAATTGATATAAAAAGTTTTAAAACATAGCCTATGTAATGCATAGTTAAATCAAATATTTTCTTAGGGCTCTTTAGTAATATTAACCATTTCAATAATTATTAATTAATTAATTTATAGAAAAAAATAACATAGCTCTATAAATACTATACTAATGAACAACATAAATAATAAAATAATATTTTGGTTATAATCAAAATACTAAATATCATTTTAAAAGTTGCTGCGGAACAAAAGGTTAATGTTTAGGTTTTACCGTTTGTTTTCATTGGGTTTTATTGTACTGCCAATAAATTTAAAAAATAAAAACAGAAAAAGGAAAAAGCCAAATAGAATTTTGAACGCGCCAAAAGCAAAGCATGTGCAGCCGGTAGGCTGTGACAAAGAGCGGTAGAGATGTAAAAAAGCGAAACGCAAAAGTCGATTTCAGGTTGTGAAGAAAGGCGCCTCTGCATTTCAAATCTTATCCCGTGTGTGTATATGTATTAACCAAAGTCGTTCTGGTCCGAAGGAAGAATTAATTTTTGTTGTGCATTTTGAGGTTTTGACCCTATAGGGAGTGGTGCGAATTGGGATTAGAACTTGAAAATTGGGCTGCTTAACCCATGCCTTTTATCTGCGCCACTGCGGCTGCTCCTTAGTTTTAGCTTTTCCTCAAAAATTATAAAATCAAATTTAGCTTTTATTTCTTTTTGGTTTTTCAACCATCAACTCTCAAACACACGAACACAGTGTATGACCCACCAAAGAAAAGTAATATAAATTAAAATTAATTATTGCAATATGGGAGCAGGTCCCAGGAGATCACCTCTACAAAGATTATATGTGATAATTCAGTGACACGCTTACTCTATGTGCACGTATGCACTTAATTAATTAATAAGTTAATTAGTTGATTTGGTAGCGGGGATCACGGACCTCTTATTTCGTCAATCAGTATCTATCAGGCTACTGTTGCAGATCTTACCGTCGATTGATAAATCTTCATTTACCGTTTGATTTAAATGTGATGGGAACACGATTTTACAATTAATAAATCCTGACACTGCTTATTATAAAATTAACTAAATAAATAAACCACAGAAATACATCAATGCAATCAGGAATTATATACAATCCTTCCATTTCATAACTTTCCGCAAAAATTATAATTTGGACAATTTACTTACATATGTAAATTTATTAAAAAAAATAGACTTTGCCTAAAGTCCATTTCTAATTTGTCTTTAATGCTAATAATTCACTTATTTATTAACCCGTTAAGGAAAAAAAATCAATTTAACTACTCGAGAAATATGGCTATTATCTCCGACGAAGGTACATGCTAATTACTCCTGTTATTTTTAAAATATAAGTCGTTTAAAATTTTTATATAATAATTAAAAAATAATTAATTGTTTTATATTACAATAAAATTAAGGGTAATTTAATCATCTCAAAATTAATAATTATTTGTGAAAATATTTATTGTAAATAATAATAAAGATAATATTGAAAAAGCATAATTTATTATTTTTTAAAATGATTTATATGTTGGAATAAACAATGACGCAAAAATAACTTAAATTTTGAGATTGAGAGAGCACGTAACAAGCAAAGACATGTAAACAATGCTTTATTATTGAAGTTGTCCAATTATTCTCGAATACATCAGTAACCATTGACGCAGTTTTACTGTACGAGTACAGGGACAGGTGTTGTCGAAGATGGTATCACCCATGTGGGTGGTGGAGGGTTCTTTTATTTATTTATTAATTTCTCCTCCTAACAAAACTGTACTTGTTTTAGATTTGGACTCGCAACAAAAAGAAAAACTTCAATTTCAAAACGAAATTGTGAAATTAATAAATGCAAGTTAGTATAGTATTATATTTCCAAGGATAAAGTGGAAAAAATGACATACTACGAGTGATGTGAGTCAAAAATGTTCGTTTAATTGGTTTACCTAAATAGATTCGGTATTAAATTGACCCCCACACACCCTCAAGTCTAAATGGACGGCTATTCATTAAACTACCACACCAGATTGCAGAATATCCCTTGGCTATGTGCATCTGCTCCAAATGTGGAGAGACCTACGACTAGCTAACATATTTGCACATTTGTTTTACTAGTTGAAAAATAAGTATATACTCTCTAACTTACATTTAACCGAATGTCAACAAGTAATTATGGTGGTTTAATGAATTAAATTACTCCCTCCTTCGTTCTTTTTAGATAGAAAAAGTTTGCCTAACAGCTTCCACAGTTAAAATATCGGCTCTCCCTTTGTTCTAAATTTACCTCTTTTCCATGCATTTAGTTTTTTTTAACTTGAGTGCGTTTTCATGCACAACAGCAAAAAGTAGAGCAAGATTGCAACCGAGACCAGAAGAAAAAGGAGAAAAGGGCAATTGCGGCAAATGGGCGTTGCATGTGGCTATGGAGGTTATTAAACATCAAAGGGAAAAACAGCTATGACCCACTTGGATTTGGGGAATTTCCCATTGGGAAAGCTACAATACCACACCCCTTGAACCCACAAAACAGCCTTCACATGCACTGAGAGAACATATGGGAACCTTTTTTTTTTTTTTTTAATTCAATATTAATCAAATAATTACTACACTTTCTTAAAAATAAAATTTTTTTTTAAAAATTCATTACTAATTAAATTATTACTGCGCTTTCTTAAAGATACAAATTAAATAAAATTACTCTTAATGCAAAAACCCTAGCAGTTGATGGTCCCCTCTGCTTCAAGTGTGTGTTAGTTGTAAGACTATTAACGGTGGCTAATACCCCCACCGAAGTTCTATAAATTCCTCCACACCCCTGCCCACTTTTCTTCACTCAACTGTCTCACATTACCTCCAGCATTCTTTCTCTCTTTATTTTTCTTCAAGGTATAGTTTTTGTGTAATAACCTTGTCCTTTTTTCCCCTCTCATTTTCTTTCTAACTTATTTTCAAACGAATCCATTTAAAGAAAAATGCTAATTGTTTGGTTTACTTAATTCTTGTCCAGGAAAATGGCTTTCTTTGGGATTTTCTTCGTGGGTTTTCTTGCAATGGTCACATCTGTCAATGGGTATGGTGGCGGTGGTTGGATTAATGCTCATGCAACCTTTTATGGAGGTGGTGATGCTTCAGGCACAATGGGTATGGACACAAACGGAAATTCTTTTTAATAAAATTTTAAAGGTTTTTTAGTATACCCGATTGGCCAATTTTGTTGATTGTGGTAAAAAAATTGGATCTTTGCAGGTGGGGCTTGTGGTTACGGGAATTTATATAGTGAAGGGTACGGAACAAACACTGCTGCTTTAAGCACAGCTCTGTTTAACAGTGGGTTAAGCTGTGGATCTTGTTTTGAAATTAGATGTGTTAGTGACCGTAAATGGTGCCTTCCTGGCTCCATTGTGGTCACTGCCACTAATTTCTGCCCTCCAAACAATGCCTTACCCAACAACGCCGGCGGCTGGTGCAACCCTCCTCTCCACCATTTTGACCTTTCTCAGCCTGTCTTCCAACACATTGCCCAATACAGAGCCGGGATTGTTCCTGTGGCCTACAGAAGGTATTTTTGTTCTTGCAACAAAGTAGCTTCAATTCATATTTTAGGTTATTCTGTTAATTAGGTCTCTAATTATGTTTATTGGGCCCAAAGTGTTAATCCACTAATTTATTACATGTTGGGGTGGTTCTTGTAGGGTACCCTGTAGACGAAGAGGAGGCATAAGGTTTACAATCAATGGGCACTCCTACTTCAACTTGGTACTAATCACAAACGTCGGTGGGGCTGGTGATGTACACGCTGTAGCCATCAAAGGGTCCAGAACCGGTTGGCAGTCAATGTCAAGGAACTGGGGGCAAAATTGGCAAAGCAACAATTATCTCAATGGTCAAGCCCTTTCATTTAAGGTCACCACTAGTGATGGCCGCAGTGTGGTGTCCTACAGTGTTGCTCCTGCTAGCTGGTCCTTCGGGCAGACCTACTCTGGTGCCCAATTCCGTTAGGGCTACATGTCTTCACCAGAAAATCAAAGACTATAATAGTATGTTAGGTCTTTACTCTATATTTTTATAATATTATAATATATACTGGGGTATCAAAAGTAGTATTAGTGTGTGACTTTAGTATAGTAGGGTATGTTAGTAATATACACTGTCTGGAAGGTTAAGAGGTCAAAATGGGAAAGGGCTTTATTTTAAGGTGCCCTTAGTATCTCATTTTGAGGGTATTTCCGTAATTGTAAGGGGTGTCCTATAGGTGGAGGGACGTTTTTTTAATTAGTGTTAAGGGTCTTTTCATTTTTTCTTCTGCTATGAAAATGGCAGAAAGAAGGCAGAGGTGGACTCTTACCACCCGCCACTAGTACTTGAATAGAATTTTTTTCCCCTTTTTTTTTTTCTTATTTTGGCTTCCCATTGCCAGGGTGATAATAGTTGTAATCAACTTTGGGTCCATTATGCCCTTTGTTGTCTATGGTTCAAGTTTGATTAACTATATGAGAGTAAATTGTAAATTTCCTATTTCCATCTATCATTAATGGAAATTAAAAGAATTTCTATCTATTATTAAATTTGGTAGTCGTAGTTATTTCTTCTTCTTTTTTTTTCTTTTTGCTTAGCTACAATTTCAACACATAAGCCAATATGTATATAAAAAAAAATAATAAAGTAAAAGAGGAAAAATTAAGTACATTGGGCACCAATGTGGGCTCTTCAAACGGTCCAAATTCAATGGCCCAATTTCGATATAAATGCGTGTGTGTCAAAAAGGAAGCACATGCATATCAGTTCTGTACTTTGTTTGCATGCATGGTGTCATTCGCTCGCCTGGATTCAAATAAAACTGCTAAGACATTTGATATGAACAACGCTTTATTTGTCTCCTAGCTTTTAGGTCTCTTTCTAACAAGATTGTGTCCAAGATCCATATCTCTTTTCTATACTAACATCAAACCATATTTATACATCTCCACTTCACCACCAGCCATCTGAGATGGGAGATTTCAGATAATTTTTCTTATTGTTTTTGTTCTTTTCCATTTTAATATTCATTTTCCTTCGTAAGTTCTGGGAAAATCTTATGGGAATCTACGCCCCACATCCTGAGTTACTGAGTGATAAACTTGGATCGATTGGGTGGTCCAAACCGGTCCTAAAGATAATAAATGGATGGCTTCTTTTTATTAAATTAATTAATTACATCCAATTCTGTATATATTGTTGTCCAGATAATACAATTTTATTCATTGGTTTCGATAAGATAACAAAATGAAAGTTGCATTTCGATAAGACTGTATGTATTTCTTGAATGAGATTGGATTAATTCATTACATGAATGCATTAGACTTGTGAAAAGACACGAGTGAACAACATGTGGTAGCTTGAAATTTGCAGACAATAAGGAAGTTTCTTGGAAATTTCGAATTAGTTTATTTATTTTTTAAGTTTACAAGTACAAATTTTGAAGCCATCTATTTTAATATCTCAATTTATTTATTTTTTTACTAGAATTCCGTTGCTAAGATTATACCATAGGAAAAAAGAAGGATTTTTCTGTGATTTTTTTAGAAAAATTTAGGTTGATATAAATGGTACGTATATAATTAGATTAATTGTATATGAGTGTATTTTTTCAAAATTTTTTACTAAAAGGCTAAGGGTCTATTCGGTAATATTAACACTCTAGTAGCTGATAACTGTTTCAATAGTTGATAGCTGTTATTTACCATTATCTGTTAACTGTTTAAATAGTGGTTGAAGTGAAATTGTTCGATAAAAATAGTTATTTGATTGACAATAAATTTAAAATGATGGAAAGATATTGAAATATTCACTTAGAATTTTCAATTAAATTAATTATTAAAAAATGATTTCACTATAGCTAAATTTTTAAAATTTAAGAGAGCAAAAATTGAAAAGTTTACTATTTTACAAATAAAATGGGAAATTTTTAATATTTTAGGGGATTGACATTTTTAATTTTTAACATTTGAATTTAAATACAAATATATAAACAATGTTTTCTTTTCTTTTACTATCAAACATAAATAAGCCAAATATAAAGATAATAAAACACATAATGTCATAACAGAAATATTTTATATTAATTAAAGATAATGATAAGGTTGTAAAAAAAAAATAGTAAAAACAGTTAAATGCTAAATATTCTACTAAATAACATTGTAAAAAACACTCAATAAATATCTAAAAACTAATATGTATATCGAATCACCGAACACAATAATTTAGAAAAATAATATTTTAATTAATTCAAAACACTAAATACTACCTTAAATACTATTGTCGAACACGCCCCACAAGTGATAATTTTACTTAATTAATTATTTTCTACATATTCATATTTTCCAACAAAATAAATAAATCTAAAAAATTTCTTAAGTAAACTTAACAAGGAAAAATATGACAGCCTAAAGGAATGAATAAATGAAGTAAAGAAATGAATTAAAATAATTTATTTTGATATTACGACAAAAAAGGTTGTTCGAGTAAAAGGTTATTTTACTCTTAAGACCAAAGATCAAAAGGCAATTAAAATTAGAAGCAAAATTTCCATTTATAGTGAAGTTAAAAAATAAAATTTTAAAAAGCCAAATGCATAAAATTATCTTAATTTTTCAAGCATATTATATGATTTTCAACTTTACTTTAACACTTAACTTATAAAATTATTCTATTAAATTTTTCAATTTATAAAATTTAAATTAATTAAATATATGTTAAATTATTGAAAAATATATATTATTATTTTAAAAATTTTAAGGTTATTCATTATTTTGTCTATTTTGTATACTATAAAAGTCAAAAGCTCCAAAAAGAAAAAATTATTATCGCAGCATTATTAAAGGCTAAATGACCAGAAAAGGCATGAACTTTTTCCATTTTTATAATTTTAATTCATTCTTTTTTAGTTTTGGCAATTTAACGCCTTAACTTATATTATCGTTACAACTACAACCTCTTTGGTATGTCCGTTAGAAGTTAATGACAAATCCGTTAGTAGGAATAAAATATTTTGGGTTACCATATTTCAAAATTTTCAAAGTTAAGTTAAATGAAAAATATATAATGTGTTTATGTGCTATAATATTATTTTAGAATTAAATTCTTGTTTTTTACAGTGTGGTATGATAATTATTAATTAAGTGAATAATTAAATAATAAAGTTTACATGATAGAAATAGATTGTATTTATATATAATTAAAAACTATAATTAAGTATAATGAAACAACTTATATGATATGGTAAAATAAAAAAAAATTTAAAATTATACAACGTTCAAAGTTCAGATTTTTTTATAATTTATTTATTTATTTTTAAGCTAATGTAACATGACAATATGGTATTGACAGCAACATTAGCATTTAAAAAAAAAATGGACGGAGGATATAATTTTAACGGGAAAAATAAACGTACTATATCAATTATCAAAATTAAAAGAATCGGCTAATATTGTAAAAATAAAAAAATTGAAGCCCTTTTGGATCATTTACTTATTACTAAAAATAGGTAAGTAAATGATAAAATTTTGGGTGCTATAGAATATTTTATGAAAAATAATATGGTGAATTTGTATATTTGCTAAAAAAAGCATAATAATATTAAATTCTAATTTATCTCTCTTTTCTTAACCAAATAAATTCACCATAAAATTTGAAACGGGCACGACTATTGATGAGTCAACTCACGTGGTTAAGGACTGACACGAAGCTGATATCTCGAGCCACGTGCAAGCCAGTTTTCTTTAACCAACCAATCGACGTTTTCTAACAGGCGACTGCGGCACGTAAGTAGTTTTAGGACAACAACCCACGTGATTCGCCGCATATCTCGGGTAACACGTGTCGCTTGGTTGTTCGAAGATCTTATAAAATATCGGGAGGACTTATCAGATAAAATTGCTCCTATCGTTCTGCCGCGTTCTTTTTTTCTTACCAACAAGAGAAGAGCGTAGTAATTGTAGGAGTATGATAACTTCTTAAGTGACTTCCCACATTTTAAAGTTACTTGCCGCTCTCATCTTCACGGGTCAACTAATGACAGAGAATTTACTGCTCCTTCTGTGGATTAGGTTATTTATGAGATTCTATTGGAAAAAGTAAAAAAGTGAAAAAAAAAAAAGCAGTTAAAGAAACATTCGCTGTCCTTATAAAACCTTAACTTATTGAAATAGTGACAATGACACACATTATATAAAATTATACACACTGGGCTTACCTAGTAAATATATATTTTTTCATCGTTTGATATTAGGTACAATGAATTTTTAATACTTTGCCCTGCCAGCAGCATTAGTAACAATTCAAAGCCCATTAAAAAGAGTATAACCCAAGAAATGAAATAATTTTACATGTGCAAGGATTGAACCTGAAATTTCTTGAGTCCCATTACATTATCCCAGCCACTAAGCTGGATTTGCATCGTGAAAATATGAAAATTACTCGCATAGACCTTTACAAACATATTCTATGGGTACTTTTCTTTGCTATCATATCAAAATGTGGCTGAGCTGTGAACATTTTTGATATTTTTCAATGTCACCTCACCACCGGTTGTTAGGTTGTCATATATAAAATTATGTTTTACTAAAAATGACATTGTGAGTCAATTTTTTCTACCTATATATAATTTGATTTTAAAGCTTAAGCCTAAGATGATTAATTGTTTTGTTTTGTAGCTGGAACAAGTTTAAATAGAATTAATTGTTTACAAGACAATGATCTGACTGTTTTAGTTACTAGGGTATCACAGGCTGGCCAAGGAAGAGAAAGAAATGATCTATGAAAGCTGAGTCTCCTACAGGACAAAATGAGAAATTGCTTGCAGAGAAACTGAATTCACAGATGTGATTTTGACTTACAACAATTTCTATATTGTTATTGCTATATATTTATATATGGTTTTTTTCTTTAATTTACAGCTCAAGACACACTTAGGGAGGACAGGGAGGCGGTAACCAGGTTACCACGAGTGACCTTGTCGCAAAAAAAACAAAAAAAACAAGAAAAGAAAAAGGAAAAAAAAAAAACAACAAGATTTAACTCCGCAAAACCTACTTTTTATATATGTAGTTTGTATACAGAAGATACTGTAATCTCACAAAAGTGGATGCCTGCCTGGTTCGATGGAGTCGGAATCGGAGTCGGGCAACATTCTCTTTCTAACATCAGGGCATTCCTATGCTGTTGTTATCATGCCAAACATAATTATGTATATATCTCAATGGCTGCTTCTCACATTTGCATGCCTAAAATTCCAACTGCAATTTCAGCAGCTTCATTTGGTGGGATATGTAATCTTCTTGTAAAATGCGGCCAAGCTATCTAGCTACTTGATCAGAGGCTGAACAGTAATATCATCCATGAAGCTCAGTTCGGTTGCTGCAATAAATGGTTAAGATTTTTGTTAGAAACATACTAGGGCTATTGCCAAGTGTATCAGTGAAATGAATTAACATAAGAAAAAAAATCTATACTGTGGTGGTGCAGATTAATAAATATGGAATGGCTGAGTCGAAAGAGCTAGCAAATTCGGCAAAAGAAAGCGCAATCTATTGCATTTACCAAGGATAGTAACTGAAGTTTAGACCCTAAATTGACTGAACCAGCTAAGTGGAAGCATGCAAGAAATTTGATGCCTAATAACCACAAATCAAGAAATCATTATCCAAACTATGTAATAATCCAATATCACATCTGCACTGGAAGCACTTCCCTTCTTTCTCTCAAAGAAAGATATGTTCAAATTTTTACAACTCTGATAGGCAACTATGTAGTAATAAATCATCAAACTCACCTTAAGATCATGTGATATCCTAGTTCATGAGACAATCACACTTCCCATGAGCCCAAATGAAGCGACTGCTCAGGTAATTCAGTAATATTCTTCATTGTGGCTCCCGTATTGAAGATCTTTCTAAAAACAAATTTTAAATATGCATCAAAGCTTGGAAACAGTAACTCTAAAATTCTACTTCTTATGAATTGACTTGAACATTTTACAATAAAAAAAACTTCCAACTCATCATATGACATCAACAATTCTATAATATCCCACTGAAATTCCACCTACAAATTCTAACAAGTCCATACCAATCCACAATCATTTTTTAATTTGGTGCAAAAGGTTTAACAGAGTCAACATTTTTGACCACATAGCCAACTCCATTACTTCTAAGTCAATTCAGGATCTGGCAGTAAATAAGAATGTAATATTCAAAAAAGCATGCAAAAAAGAGAAAAAAAAAAAAGGAAAAGGAAAAAATGGGGAAATTTACTTAATAAATCCACAGAACAATAAGGTTGAACTTACCCGGGAATACAAGTGCTCATCAAACATGGTAACCGCACATGGTCCTGATGAAGAAGCCCAACTACCAGGGGTGGTGTCATACCCTGGTTTGGGAGCTTCATAACTTCCATTAACATTAAAATCTACAGGGCTTTCTTGTAAGTTCATCTCCGCTGCAGGTTGGAATTTTGTATCATTCAGCAAATTCAGATTGTATGGCAAGTAAGGATACTGCCCAGCCAACTGCAACCTCAGTGATGCAGTTCCACTCAATTCATTCAGAATTCCACTCACACCATTTTCTTGACTGGAATTAGATAGCTCTGAACTTTTCCCTGTTCCAAAGTAACCAGAATAACTCCCAAAGGAGGAACTTGCAGAACACTCGACATCCCTAAAGAAAGAAAAGTTATTAATTGTGTTAAGAATACAAAATGAGGAACCCTGCTAACATAATCATCATTAATGTAAAAATAATTGTTATTATTGATACTGTAAAATTTGTACCATATCTTATATACTAAAGTGATGTAAGCCTTAATCCCAAACTAGTCGGAACCAGCTAAAATGTATCCATTTCCTCCGCAAATCTGTTCAAGGCTACATTTCAGAATGATCTAGAGCTGCTAAATCCTTTCTTTCTACTACCTTGCACATCTTTTCTTATCTTTGCCTTCACTTTTATCTCCTGCCACTTCCACCATCTCAATTTCCCTCTTAATTTTTTCCTCAACAATCACCCTATCTTACAAAAAGGTGTATACAAATCAAATGCTTTCTAGAAATGCATGTTTCATATCTCTCTTTCCATATGTGTTTGCACTGGTGGAGCTGGAATTTTGCATTTTATTTCATTTTACAAAATGTGTACATACAAAAATAAAAAAATATTCCAACAAATTATAATTATGTTAACATTTGAACTATCACCAAATAGATAGCTCCTAATTTTCACTTAAGTATAATTAATTGTGTAGAATAATTGGGAAGGGTGGTTTTGACGCGGTGGTGAAGTTACTCCACTTATGACCTAGAAGTCAAAAGTCCAACCTACAAAAACAGCCTTTTTACAGAAGTAGGGAGAAGGTTGTACACATCAACCCATCCAGAGTCCATAAGTGTAGGATGTTAGTGCACTAGATCATCCTTTATTTATGTCCTGCCTTTAATCATATATCAGACACGAAGGTTGACTTATCACCTGTCAATCAGGGTCAATAAAAGACTCCAAAGTTTTTAATTTTAGTGGGGGCCAATTAGTGTCACCCATTGTAACTTATATCTACCCCTACGTTTGAGTGTCTTGAGCAAGTATCCATGCTTATTTGTATATTTGTGATGCGCAAGTGATATTTAAAAAGTAGAGTTTCCATCCTAAAATGGATTTCAGAGAGTAAATCTCTGGAATGTTGGGAGGATAATACCTGGATAACTAGAAATTAGAAGCTTTGTTTAAAGAGACCAACTAACCTATGAGGGAGTAGATTTGGATCATCTGGTAACACGATCTGTTGATTGTCATTATTAGGAATCCATGGCATTGGAGGGAGCTGCTGCTCAGCACCCATTCTGAAAGGTAAATGTATCCCATTTTGGAACTGCAAGCAAGGCTAGTTTAGATGGTAGTTTTAATGAAGATACAAAAGAAATCAATTGGGGAAAGAATTAGACCAAATTTTACCTGACTATTGCATTCTAGTGACATAAATTGTTGTTTCCCTAAATATTCCTGGAAGAAAAGAAGTCAAAATTATTTGCACAACTGTTAGCAATGAAGAAAAGATATCATGATTTGAAGGCTAAAAGGAGGAGTTTTAAGTCAGTTTTCTATCTGCTTGCAGCCAAGGGGCCACCTTTATTCAGAATTTTCGAAACGTTGTACATCATTTTTACTCAGCTGCTTAAAAACTCCAGAAACTCTTTAACCTTGGGTCCAATTACATTATTTTTTTTCAATACTTTCATAGATGAACTGAGCAATTTAATTAAAAATTGACTATGATATCAAATTAACACCTGCCTTGATCTCCTGTTCAACATTCAGATAAGAAAAAAATTTCCAGATTTTCAAACAAGGTATTTATCTTAATGATCACTCTTGTTAACATTTTAGATGCATAGCTTCGTGGATTTCTCATTTGTGGTTTCAACAAAGAATAAATGAAACCTTTTTGAAGGATGACCACACCTTATGTGCTCGAATTTGATTAAGTGATTCCCTGAGTGAATTTTCCAATTGACCCAGATGTTCTATGCTGTTAATCTTATCTGGATTACTCCAATAGCTGCAGAAACTCAAATTATTATAAAAATTAGTATGCCATGGCAAGCAGTTAATAAATGGGTTAAATCACCACATGCATGCACAAAACATGAAAGGATAACACTACAATCAAAGGTTTGCAGCTGTTCACCTCAGTCTCTTATGTGCTTCAGAAAGTTGATTCTGCAATAACCTTGATTGGTTTGCCAAGTCCTGATGAATGCAATCTCAAGTGTGTAAAACACGTCACCAGCTTTAACTATGGAAGAATAAGGAGTTTTAAGAGACCAAATATATATTGCAATTGTTTTTTGAGTCCATACCTCTATTGTTTGAGAACTGAAACAAAAAGAAAAATGGAAAGCAAGAAGTGCTTCAGTACATACATTACCCAAAATATGGTCAACCTATGCAACCATGTACCATGTTAACTAGCACATACCTTGTACCCAGAAATTCAGGTATGTTAACATCGTGGTCCAACTTCTTAAAAGTTTTCTTTAATGCCTAGACTCTCAAAAAGAAAACAAAAGGTCATGTTAGGAAGAAAAATGAAACAGCAGTGCTGTAGTGAAATGAAGTGGTAAAAGAAAAGAAAGACATTGTTATTGTTGATAATGGGAAATGGTACATAAGAAAGGACTTACTTCAAGGCTTTCTAATTTCCTGTTCCAATGAAATTAAAAAAAAAAAGCAATCAAATTCCGGTTCCATGTATCAACTTATATACATGATGATTAGAGAAAGAAAGTAAGGGACTTCACTCTACCTCTTTGCCCTTTCTTGAGGTGTTAAATGAGCAAATTTTGCAATGACTTCTTCAATACTACGCCAAATGAAAAAAGAAGGGGAATTTCAACAAATTATCAACACTGATACTGATGATGGTGTGATAATCATGAAAAAAATGATAAGAGATAAAAGTACCTCTTCTTTCCTTTGCATATTGAGGGCTTGCCTGTTGGTGAGAACATGAGAAGGATAATGTCTATGTCGCATAGAATAGATAACTCCTTAGCCTTCTTCATGATGCCATGTTTCCTTTTGCCATAGGTCGCTTGACGGCCATTTGTGTTCTCCAATTTCTTGATCTTTAGCTTAACCCTACCCATCCTGCTTCAAAATCAAGAAAGAGTCTCAAAATCTAAATATCTTTACATTTCAAATTATCAAATACTAATTTTCAACATTAAACATAAATTAAAATAAATGCAATTATGCACATCCATTAGAGATTAGAAAATTGGAAACAATATACCAAATGTTAATATACCACGCTACTAATCCAATATCACGTATACAACGAAAATCAAACAGAAAGGTTTTTTTTTTTTTAAAGAGAAAAACATTCAACTTTTAACACGATAGTGAAATGGGATTTCAATAAATCAGAAGAAATGAAGGTGAAACCAGACAAAGTAAACTAAACCCGATAGAAACGCATAAATCAAACAGATTACAGATATTGGAACACAAACACATAAATCAAACAAATTAAAGACAACCCAGAATTAGATTCAGATCCTATTTGTTATTTCCCTCAAAGAAAGTAAAAATTAAAAAAAAAAAAAAAGAAATACCCATGTGAGAAATGAGGAATTGAATGGAAGCGAAAAACAAAATTAAAAAAAGAACATACCCAAATGAGCAAATCAAACGACGAGCTGAAAGTGCATAATTGAAGGGTCTTAAATGTGGGACAGGTCGATCATTGAGCCGAAGAAGGGAGAACCACCTAAAAGTTAAGAGAGAGAAAGGAAGAGATAGAGAGCGAGAAAGATGTGAGCTTACATATAGGGTTGCATGACACGACCGGGTGAGCGGCAAAAGCGGTCATGGGAGGGAGCTTGAGAATCGGGATCGTCCCAAAAGCCCAAAACCAACCAACAAAACCCATTAATTTGCCAAACTCTCTCTCTCTCTTTCATTTTCTGCCTTTCAAACACCATAAACCTTTCGAGGTTTATCGGTTCAAACCCCTACCCGCGTCACTCAAATTTCTGTTAACGGTGGGTACTTTGTCTGATATTACCATACTGTCCATGGTGAAGTTATGTGCATAACTTTGGAGATAATGTCAAATTAGTCTTTTCGCTAACCTATATTTCTTGCGTATTTAACAACCTTAACAGAATAACAGATCAATTAGTGTGTGTGCATTAAGGTTGTTTTAGCGAGATTATCAAAAATGGAAAGGTAGTTGTAGCAAATGACAGTTACTATATCACTGTGATACTGATTAATCACCAATCAATCAAAGATTTTTAAAACGAGTTCGAGAATTTTTCTTTTAAAATTTTTTTTGTTGAATTCAACTCTGTCTAACCTTTACTTTTGATGGCTAAGATGAGACACTCATGGCTAAAGGGCCATGGATTCTATACTCTCTCCAATATTTTAATTTGTAATTAGTATTTAAAATTATAATTATACAAGTCTATTTCAATTTCAGCATTACCTAAATATTAAGTACAGATTGTAATATATTTCTTGCTATAATAAAGTTTTATTTAATTTAAAAACTCGTACGTAGCAGACCAACTTCAAATTTCAAAAAGAAAAATCGTGTAATGAAATTAAATAATGTTACTATTAGAATGTGTTTGGTATATGAAATAAAGAATGAAATAGGTACGAAAATGAAATTTCATATTATTATTATCTTCTCGAGTTGAGTACATATTGGATAAGAGAAACACGAGCATTACCATCTATGACTCGATTGCGATGGTGATAAGGTCCTGAATGCGATTCGCTTTGCAAATATGCGTTCCTCTGCAATTCAATTCCTTCCTTTCTCTATCTTCCCTTCTCCAAGACTCTATAAAACCTTCAATTGCCTTCCAAACACCCATTCCACCACCGCCACAACAATCACCGCAGACTCCGGCCTCCTCTTCCGTGAAAAGCTCCTTTACCTTACTGCCCTCAATATCGATGCCCATAAGGCACTCGCTCAAAACCCAGATCTCCGCACTACTCCTCTCTCTGCCATTCACTCGGTTGAGCACTGTCTCTCCTGCATGGGCCTCCATCGCTCCGCCATTGGTCGCATCCTCGACATGCACCCTACTCTTATCACCTCCGACCCATATCTCTATCTCTATCCAGTCTTTGATTTCCTTCTCAATGAAGTTGGTATCCCGTTTCCTGACATCGCTAAATGCATTTCTCGATGTCCTAGGCTCTTAGTTTGTAGTGTATCTGAACAATTACGTCCTGCACTTATCTTTCTCCGGAATCTTGGGTTTGTGGGTCCCAGCGCCATCAATTCTCAGACAACGCTGTTGCTTGTGTACAACATTGAATCCACCTTGACGGCTAAGATTGAGTTCTTGATGAGTTTGGGTTTTAAATACAGTGAGGTTCAAAGAATGGTGGTGAGGTCGCCAGGGCTTTTGACATTTAGTGTAGAGAACAATTTGTTGCCTAAAGTTGAGTACTTTTTGTTTGAAATGAAGGGTGATTTAGAAGAACTGAAGAGATTTCCACAGTACTTTTCATTCAGTTTGGAGGGGAAGATAAAGCCTAGGCATAGAATGTTGGTGGAATATGGGTTTAAGCTTCCTTTGTGGAAGATGTTGAAGATTAGTGATGGGGAATTCAATGCAAGATTGATAGAAATGCGGCTAAGCAAGGTTGATGAGACTTAGATGGAAGTAAGTAAGTATATTGTTTTAATTTTTTTATCTTCTACATAGAGAAAGTACAATTGTTTTGGGAAATTGTTGATATGTTTTCTGTTTTTTGTATATGCAATTTTTTCGTGTGCTTTTGATGCAACTGATACGCAATTTATACATGTGCTTTGATATGTTTGGCCGTGTAATGCAGGAGCTTTGAACTTTAAATTGCACATTTGCTTGACATGTAACATGGAAGCGAATTGTAATTTTTTTTTTTTTTCAGAATGTAAATAGTTGTTTTCTTGTGAGAAGTTTGATGAACTAGTTTTTTTACTGTGCCAATTACATAATAAAAGGCTTGAACTTAAAAAAAAAGGATAAAAAAGATTCAATAATTTGGTAGGAGTCAGACCTTAATTTGCGGGAGAAAATAGTTTATGTTGGGAAAGGCTCTTTCTGGATGAAGTGTGAATTTGATCCGCACAGATAGAGGGTCCCTAGTCTTATCTTTAGACATTAAATATTAGTTTTATGGCATTGTAACATAAGATAGAAGATAAATACATATGAAGCTTTAGCAGAAACTATTATATCTCATCATGTTGATCATCTCCTCTTATGTATAATGTGTTGGTCATTTGCTGAGCTACTGCAGGAACCTTCTATCTAGAAACTTGTAATCTTGGTCGTTTCATTTCATATCCTTTTTTTCCTTTTGAATTGCAATCTCTATATCATCTCATATCTAGAAATTTGTAATCTTGGTGGTTTCATTTCATATTCTTTTTTTCCTTTTGAATTGCAATCTCTATATCATCTCGTCAACTTTCTAGAGTTGGAAACTCCATCGACAAGTTTCATTTTTTCTTGTCTTTTTTGACATTTATGAAAAAGGTCAATTGAATCTTGCTTTAGGTCAGTGCTCTAGTTTTCTATAAAATATCTTATTTTAGGCAATACCTATGAACTTTGCTGGGACTGAATCCGCATCCGCCTCTGCCTGATCTTTTTCCTTAAAAAAAATTTCTTTTTACTGTATCACATCGTGTCTTGCTTCAGGACGATCAGTGGATCCCTCACCTAAATGAGCAGAGAATTCAGTAAGAAAGTATGTTAAGATTGATATTTGATGAGTAATAGAGATTCTACCAAGTAAAGAAGACTCTTCAATATGATAAAGGCTCTAACATTTGGTAAAGGACTCAATCATATGGTGGAGACTCCCATATGATGGATTCCATCATCAGAATTATCTCTTCAAAAGCTTGAATTATATGGTTCGGATGATGGTTTGAACCTACCATCCGGACATGATAAGGAACCAAAGGGACCGCAGAGAATGTGTGTCAAATGATCCATGATATCCAGCATGAACAAAGAATTCTAGAACTTACCCAAGGCATTTATCCTCCTCATCCTTAGCTTGAGGCACAAGAAAAGCTTTTCTATAAATAGGAATACTATTGACCACAAGAAGTATGCCATTTATTCTGTACTGTTACTTTAGCAAAATCACAGTAGATTTTGACTTTACCATCAGAGTTGGCTGGCCAGTCAAATCTTGGCAGCCATTCTAACCTGATCTTGTAGGCCAATCATCTTGATTGAAGGATCTGGGAATCAAGTTTCATCAATGTTTTGAGCATGATACTACATTTTAGTATAATGCATAAATGAAGAATTGTTTTTATAGTTGATGAACATGTAATGAGTGTATACTTGAAAGCCATATTGCCCAATGCTGTAAGTTGTTGAGTCAATTCCAGGTAAATGCTTAAGACTGTTTAAACTCAACCTGTACAAATGTAGAAGAGCTCAAGGTTCAATTTCAAATGTGAGAATAGACTCAAATTATTAGCTTTTAAGCAAATCAACAAGTGGAACTTGAACTTGTTTGGCAGAGCCATAGACAGCCTGCAGGAGAAAGAATAAAAGATTATCCTGTGATTTGACCATTTTATTAATCAAGACTGCTGATCTAAACACTTGTGAGGCTTTACTTCAATGAAAGTTTATGTTTTTCATTTCCTCTGTTATAGATCATGTCCGTGTTTGCACCCCTTGGCTATATTTTGTATTTAGGCTTCTTCCTTCCTTTCTTTTGTACTTTGTTCCTCTGATGTCATTTGATGGCAGGCTGCATGCAACTGAATTATTTACCTTCTTCTTCGAACATATGCTGGCATCATTACTGGGCACTTATTGTTGGTGGCTATTGTAGGAATGTGCCTTAACATTGAAACATTTATCTGCTTGAAAGATTTTCCACTGGTTTGGCAGAACATGCATGAAAGTTTTCAGGCTATTTCACTTCATTAAGAAATTTTCTGTGTTAGAGATACTAGAATGTCACTGGGAGGATATTGAGACATTACAGAATTGAGTGCATATAAAATGCCAATGACATGCTAGTTCTCAGGTAATTGTTGTTAAATTATTCATTTTGCTGATGATTTGCTAGCTCTGGGCCGATCTAACAACTGCATTTTGAAGTTGTTGACACACTTTAGTTCTCTGAATTCAAGGTTGTTTTCCTTTAAATTAAATCAATTGATTCACTCTTTTCATTTTGTATGACCAGGAGGGGCATGGTACTAATAGATCATTTATGTAACATGGTAGTGATTGGAAGTTTCCCAGTGAGCATGGTCTCTCTGAAGGGATTCAAAAAATAAATAATAGTCAATTGTTCATTCATTTATGTATATGAGCTATATTCTATATGGATTGCTTCCCTGCTTCCTAAAGGGTTTCTGTTAATCTCCTTCCAAGCTCCAGGTCTGTAGTTCAGTGGTTATTTTGTAGCTGGCAGCTAGCGGCAAATGAATGCTTAACCTCTTAGTAAAACCATTAATGAATACTAAATGTTTCTGTCGATTAGTTTAAGAAATCGAGATAGGTGAATCCATTCTATGGAATCACTTGAAAATTCAATATATATATAAAGTACACCCTAATACCAATTCATAAAATTACAATTACTTTTTCTTGGATGTTTATGTTGAACACACATATTTGCAAATGTGAATACAAAATTATTTTTGGTATTGTGCCTCACATTTGGCATATGATATGATTGAAATCCATATTATATATATGTTGAAAGATCAGGCTGTGATCAACACATCTCAACAAGAGTAATTGGGCCAAAGTGATCGCACTGTGGAATACAAGCTAATAGTCTGTTTACATTTTATAGATCTTCATATCACATGCTCTGCCTCATTTTTTGATGATCCTTTCACTTGAGCCTATTAGTGTGATGCATCATCAGTAGAATAATGAAACCGTGGCCTACACCAAATGTTGGATTATGATATTATTGAATCATATAAAGAATTGTGTCTGACACTGAGTTCCACTAATTGATGATTCTTCTTTATATCTTTGCATTCTTTCACGTAGTTAGAAAAATAGAAAGTTCATGCGAAGATTAACTGATTATCAGCATTCTCATTTATCTGCTGCTGTGGAATTACTTTACAGTGTGTTCAATGAATGCAAGAATACCCTATCCTGGGCTCTGTACCTTATATTGGTGGGACCTCTGCGTTGCAACAATTTTAAAGCAATTATTATTTTTCTGTCAACGCGCAGTCCTTGTTATTCTCTTATTTTAATTTTTATGCTGTTCTTTTTATGCCTATCTGGGCAATTACTAGACATGAACTCTTTGTCAAATGTCTTGTTCTAGTATGCAAATTTGATCCACATCTTGGCATCCCCTGAATATTTTGTTCTCACCTCTCTTGATGTCCTTAAAAATTTGTTCCATTTCGATTTCGCTCTTATTGCAAGGGAATCTTATATTGTCAAGTCTTATTTTCAATCATGTTTGAGCAGGGGATGCTGATCAAAATAAAGAAAGAGAGACTGTTAATATTACATGCATGAGGCCTATACTGGCCATAATTTTCAATTCCCCTTATCAGGTTGAGGTATTATACAAACTCAAATTCTCCTTCCTGGGGATTTGATGGTTCCTGGAGGAGTTGATGATATGGGGAACTCAATCAGAATGGAGTTTTGCTGATAATCCTGAAATAGGTGTTTTTCCTTAAACATGGAAGTTTGGAGGGTAAAGGCCCTTCGGTCAAGCAAAACCAGACTGATGTTGGTGATGCGATTGAACCACCCTGCACGAGCTTTGTTGCAATAGAAAACATCTGTATATATACAGTTATCTCTAACGAAAAAGGAAAAAAAAATGATAGATAGTTAATATTCATCTTTATTTGTATCTATATGTTGACAAAGTTTTCTTCCGAAGAAGTGAATGATAAAATGCTTATTGGTTAGCTGCAATCTTGTTCAGTGTCCCGGCTAGGTTGCACTGTTTGTTGAAACTGATGAAGTTATCCCAAGGGGCATGCATGTAAATATTGATTTATCGGGAAATGATTAATTTCTGTCGAATGGAATTGGCTTAAACGATTAAATGGATTTTAACAAGAATGGTCTGAGGAGTTTAATGCTGCCATTTTCTTGACGTGGGTGGATAGGAATGAACATTTCTACAGAACCTGAATTCCTGGATTTTAAACCCCTGTTTTGCCTTATTCACTGTAATCACCAATTATAATTATAGTATTATGCATAGGGGTTGGTGGCGTAGAGGACTTGGCAGAAACTAATCTGGGTCCTATTGACACTTGAAATGGATTCAAAGCGACCATAGTGGGGTCTGTTTAGCTGAAAATTGATTGAGCTTTTTCCATGGTTTGGACATGTGCTTCTTCCATCACTAACACCGTCATCACTATGAAAACTTTGATTTTGCTAATTAAATGGTCAAGCTACATATCTCATTACTTGTGCTCGTAAACATTTTGTGTTTCTGCCCCCCCCCCAAATTAGCAAATTTTCGGTTGTAAATGATGATCATCCGATGCCCAAGAATTTGAAGTGTGAAATTATTGTAAATGACTCCAACTACCAAGATTCTTCTTGTGCTAATTCTGTTGATTGCTCGTGATTCAAGAGTGTGTAGAAATAACCATTGACTCCTATTCATTCATTTTTATTCATGAACTGATTGTAAAATTAGAACTTAATTAAAAGAAAGTAAATCCACTTACCAATCTAAGGCAATCCTTTCAATCAAATCTTTAATTTTTTTTTTCAGTTTTTCTATTATCAAATTAATTATAGAGAGTAATTTTTTATATTTGTTTTGAAAAACCTCCAAGCACAACAAATAAAAAAATAAAAATTATTATTACAATGCAATAATGAGTTAGGGTTTATTGTACGGAACAGAAAGGGCCGTGAACCGTTGGGCCTGCTTTGTTTGTATGGAACAGCACATAGGGGTCTACGCACGTGGACAGGTACAATCACTTGTTCTTCTTCGTCGATCAGATAAATAGGAAAAATGAAAAGAGAAGAGAAGAAGCTATTTAACTATTCAGTAACATCATCAGGTACAGACAATTCCTCTATGTTAGAAAAGCCATGTCTCATCCCCAATCAATGTAAGAAAATCTCTTACAAAATCAACACCCCTGTCCTGTATTTTTCTTTTCTCCGTCTTCCTCACCTGTCACACCCCCATGCACAGTCACTTATCTTCTTCACCAAACAAAAAATTTCCAGAACCCATCAAAATTTTAGGCTTACCCCTTAATTAATATGTTAAAAATTGGTTAAATTATCACAAAGTAAAAAAAAATAAAATTAATCCACTAACAAAAAGTGAAACCCTCCTTGTTCATCATATAAAGTCTTAATTTTTACTTGTTTTGCAATAATGATGTCATGTGTTAAAAGCTAGCTTTTTTGGGTTCTGATCCATTTTTATATCAGCGATGGTTACTGAAAACTTACTGATCTGTTAAGCAAAGGCTTATATGGCAGAGTAACTTCTGTCGACCTTTATTATCTATAAGTGGTATGATAAGTAAATTAGAGGCATTCACTTGTTTGGATAACACACACAAATTGAGTGTAGTATACAGAAAAAAGTGAAGAAAGAAAGAAAGAAAGAAACCCTAATCAATGTCACTTTCCTATTCACAAAACCCTATGATCTGCTGACTTCACCTTTGGTTATAGGTTATAATATCTAGCTGTGTTTTGTACTAGTGCTACTGCATGCTACCCCCTTCCCTATGTAGTTTTTGTTATTTCAACCTAATTGAACAACTGTTTTTCGCTTTCTAGACTTTCATTTTTAGGGTTTTGTGGGTCACATGATCTGGAATAGACGATGCAGTATGTTTATTCATCTGTCTATTTGGATATCATCATCATGTATGCCATAAAATCATGTGTGCAGGTTCATTTGCCATGCAAGTCATTCTAAATTTACAGGAATCATCTGTACTGGCACATAACTTTTTAAATAATTTTTTTAATGATTTTATTTATCCGAATGCTCAATATTATTTTTTTATATTATTCGATAATATAATATTTAAATAAATTTATAATAATTAAAATAATTTATAAAAAATTAATTAATATAATATTTAATCTTTAGTATTCTTTAAAAACTATTTAAATAATTATTAGCTAATCAAACGGTTAAATATTATTAAAATAATTAAATTTACTCAATAAATTCTAATTTAATATTATCTTCTAGGTGATGTCTAGGTTCAATCTTTATGGATGAAACTTGATTTAGTCCTAACTAACACAATAAAGATACATGTGTTTGATTTTAATTAGGATTTAATTAAATATTGTGTTCAATGGAATTTTATTTACTCAGCTAATTATGAAAAAATAGAAGATGGATTCAATTTTATGATATTATGGAAATTGAATATAAATAATGTCAATCGAATTATCCAACAAAAGGAAAAATATTAAGAAATTTATTTATGTTCATCTTGTTAATTTTGAAATCCCCTGAAAAAAGCATTTATACCTCAGCAGAAATCTGTCCCTCAACATTAAGAAGTGGGTTCTAAAAAGTCACACATCTCATAACTGTAACAACACTAGCTCTGTTCTTATAGGGCCTTAGAAAGACACTGACCCTTCTGCACGTCTACTAATTTCCTTTTCCCTTCTTAAAATTTCTTTTTCCATCAGATCAGCATTATGTTATGTGTACCATCCGTTAGTTATTTAGATTCAAGCTTCCATGTTTTTTATATTTATTAAGTTTAATCTAAAAGTCTTGAAGTGCAAGTGCATCATGTTAATTGGAGAGTCAACCAAACAAAGCCTTAAAGAAGAGGTCCAAAAGTCAGGAAAGAGAGTCACATCTCACATGGTTTGGGTAGGGAGAATTGATTATTGTTGTAGTTGTGGCTTGAGACAGACTTAACTGACTTCCATGCTTCATATCCAACATTATATATAGAGAGGAGAGGGAGAGGGAGAGAGAGAACCAATTAAAGCATGCATATGATGTTTTCTTGTTTGTATCTCTCTCTCTATTTTACTGCTTAGTATTAGAATTGTCATGTAGTAAGTGAGTTATGGGGGTACCCTATAGCAACAGAAGGCACCACCCTTCCATATGGTTCCAAGGGAACAGCTCCAACAGAATCTTAAGGATCAGCCCTACTATTTATACTGTGGGCCACCTCTCTTTCATTTCATCACTCACACACCTTACTTTGTGTTCTGTGACCTCTTTTTCTCCTTCATGCAATTGTGGATCCCCTCCTTGGAAGATATATATATATATTTTTTCATATTTGAAGTATCACACACGAGAGAGTATAGTAGCCAATATGAGTTAAAATAATTTGTTTATATCCAATGGTTGTTGATATTAGTTATCTAATAATATTATATAACTCAAGTTTCCAGTTTTTTTCACCTAAATATTATAAGTGTGCCAATTAGGTGATGGTCTGATTAATTTTCTCACTTACATGAAAAGTGAAAGGATTAGAGCTGGAGTCCTCGATAGATTTTCATAGCTTTGTTATTTTTTAAAATTAGTTCGATTTCAAATTGGTTTTTATTTCAATTTCAAACCGAACATTGAGCACACCCCTAAATTATAATAGTAATATGGGTCATTCCAAAAGCATGTTCCTTTCATTGATGTTAAATCTATAACAAACTAAGGCACATGAGGTTGGAGTGTTAAGGGAACACATCCCCTTCTTAGACGAGGAACCTCGCACTTGTTTCCAGCATTTTTGCTTCTTGGTTCTTTATTTCAACATCATTTTTTCATTTTAAGTCTCACATCATCATGTGGCCACCTTCTGTATTTCATGTTGTGTCCACTAACACTCCGCTCCCTCTCGTGGCCTATTCTGCTTACTAATTTGGCCACAAACATGTTTTGGATTTTGCTCCAATCACCCTTTTTGGATCATTTTTATAGAAAAACTAGCAATAACCTTTGTTAAAAAAAATTAATTAGTTGTTAATTGTTTTATTAGTGCTTCCATGTCGGTTACTTTAATAGTTTTTCGTAAAACGTTAAATGCTAAATATTATATTAATTAATTTTTTATAAAATATTTTTCTAATATCTTAAAATTAGTATGAATGCTATATTATCAAATGTTATAAAAATTAGCGTGTTTTATTATAAAAGATTATTTAAAAAATTATCGTCGAATACAGATAAATTATATTATGAAAGATAGGGTTCAAACGCACCATCTTACAACCAAAAAGGATTCTGACACTATTGAGTTAAAGTTTATACCTAATGGATTAAGCTAAGCTACAATTATTAACATCTCCAACAAGTAATTAATGACAATACGAAACTTGCAATTAATTAAGCAAATCCAAAATTCCAAATATATCTAGCAGTTTTGGGGACATATATCTAGCTAGCAACTCTTTCTGGCTTCGCATCTAAAATCCAAATAGCCAGCCAGGTTGGGTTTCGTCAGACGCGTGAAAATGACATGCCCTAGTGAGACCGTGGGCTAAGATAAATGGAAAGGACAGGAGAGAGAGAGAGGGCATCCTAAGTTGGAATAAGGCAGTCAGCGATAATAATTGAAGATAGATAAGAGAAATCCATGCAAACAAACACTGAGCTTATGACAAAAGAGTTACACGTGCAAAGAACTAGCCACACGTGGGAATAGACGCAAGCAGAAGCAGATACCAGAAACCCCAGCTGCAGAAGCCAGAAGAAGAAGAAGAAGAAGGAGAAGAAGAAGAAAGCACATAGTTTTTAAAATTTGGGCAAAGGTCTGGTTGAGAAGATGTGAATGATGGAGATTGGAGAGGAAATATTTATATTTATATTTTATATATTATTATCATTTTCATATGATAAAATGAGATTTTTAATTATTTTAAGCTGTCAATCGAGCACACGCATTTCCTTACATTTGGTGTCTGAAAAGTTAGAGACCAGATGACTCATTGTCTTTTCTTTGAAAATGTATACAAATGTATACTGGTCCCTTCGAAGGTTAAAAAATCTCTTCTTTATTATATAATGCAATGTGGGTTTTTGTCCTAATTCGAAACTGATATCCTATCTCATCAATTTTTCTGGAAGCTTTCAAATTATATAACCAGCTAAATAACAGTATGAATTGGTACAATTAAGAATTAACCTAATCCTATTATGGTTTCATCAACTAAAATGAATTATATTTGTTTTCTTACCCGCAGTAATTTTTTTTATTGTTATTATCTTTAGCCAAGAAAAATTTAATAAATCTCTTATCTATATATATATTTAAAAACAGAGCAGTTTGGATTGTAAAAATGCCAAATATAAGCCTCTAAAAAAAAGCCAACTGTTAGCAGGAGAACAATTATTTAGGACAGTTGTTGTAAGAAGATAAGACATAATTAAAAAAGATAAATTATTTTACACAATGTCTTTATCAAAATAATATCTATAAAAAAAACTATCTCTAACACTAATATATTAATATAAATAAATAATCATTTGTAATAAATTATAAACACAAATGAAATTAAGGTTAATATCTATAAAAAAGATTATCACTAATACTAATACATTAATATTTCAAATAAATATACAATCGTTTATAATAAATCATAAACATAAAATAAAATAAAACTTAATTTCTTATATGACAAAAATAAATTAAAAAAATACACTTCATTTCATTTTTAATTAGCAACTAAAAAAATATTGGTTGATTAGCTTGGTATATGGAGTAGTCTCACATGTCAGGAGTTAAGTTGCATAGACACAGGATACGAGATATAAGAACGTACAAGATATGATAATTTTTAGAAAGTACGTTATTCACACTTTTAGGACACACAATACAAAACAAACAATGCATTAATATTTTAAATAAATAAATTATCATTTGTAATAAATTATAAACATAAAATAAATAAAAAATTTAATTTCTTATTTCAATGACATGAAAACAAATTTAAAGAAAAAAAACACTTTACTTTTTATTGGTAATTAAAAAATACATTGATTGATTAACTTGGTATATGGAGTAATATCATATACCAGGAGTTAGGTTGCATGGACACAGGACATAAAATACGAGAATGCACATGATATGATAATTTTTAAACAAATAGGACATCTAGATACTCATGACACATTACACATAATAATACATCAATATTTTAAATAAAAAATCATTTATCATAAATTATAAACATAAAATAAAAAAACCTTAATTTCTTATTTCAATGAGATAAAAATAAATTTAAAAATACTTCATTTTTATTGGTAATTAAAAAAAAATCTTGATTGATTGGCTTCGTATATGAAGTAGTCTCATATATTAGAAGTTAGGTTATACGGATACGAGCACAAGATATGAGAATATATATGATATGATGATTTTTAAACAACTAAAACATTCACCTGCTTAGCACACAATATATAAAATAAGTAATAAATTAATATTTTAAATAAATAAATAATCATTTATATTAAATTATAAATATAAAATAAATAAAAAAACTTAATTTCTTATTTCAATAATGTAAAAATAAATAAAAAAAAATTTTATTTTTAATTAGTAATTAAAAAAAGATCTTAGTTGATTAACTTGGTGTACAGAGTAGTCTTATATATCCAAAGTTAGATTATATGAACACAAGATATGAGATATGAAAACGTAATTTAAAAAAGTACGATATCCATACTTTTAGAATACACAATACATGCATTAATATTTTAAATAAATAAATAATCATTTATAATAAATTATAAATATGAAATAAAAAAATTAATTTCTTATTTCAAAGATATGAAAATAAATTAAAAAACACTTCACTTTTTATTGGTAATTAAAAGGAAACATTTTAATCGATTAACTTAGTACATAGAATAGTCTCATATGTCAGGAGCTAGGTTGCACAAACATGGGATACAAGATACAAAAATGTACATTATTTAATAATTTTTAAACAAGTAAGACATCTATATATTTATGATATATTACACATAATAAGTAATACATTAATATTTCAAATAAATAAATAATCATTTATAATAAATTATAATCATAAAAATAAAAAATACCTAATTTTCTTTTTTAATATAATTAGTTAAATTCTAAAAATTATTACCATTATTGAAAAATACGTCAATAGTATGTGGACATTTTTTTATATAGGTCATATCATATATGACTTTTGCTACTGTTAGTGAAAAGTTTCGCAGTATAATTAAAAAAATATATCTCAGTTAAAGATGACAATTTACTTGACTAGATAGGTACTCAATAAGATCCAATATGATTTTTGGCAAATTTGAATAGTGAATAAATGAGTTTGGGATGAATTCATATAGTATTTTCACTAACCGTATTGGATTTGAGTTGAGTTCAAAGACTCGGATACTCACTATCCGTTATTTGTTTAATTAATATTCTAAAAATATTTAAAATAATTATTTTTATAAAGAAAATTATATATATATATATATAACTTCTTTTTAATTATATTAATGCTATAATTTATATTTAGTATTTATATTATATTATATTTTTTTGTTAAATCAAAATAATAATTTTATAATTTTTACTTATTTTTTATTTTTAAAAAATAAAAAATATATATTTTTAATGTAAACGGATTTGAGTATTTAAACAGGTAATTATGATCAAGGTCAGGATAATTTTGGTTATTAAAGGTGAATTTCTATACGAGTTTGGATACATAAATTTTTAATCAGGTATTTATAATGCATTTAACGATCATTTTGTTATATAATTTTATTATTTTTGAATGATGTTATAAACTGTTACTTCATTAATACTGTTCCGCGCATTTCACGGGTGCTAACACTGATCGAAATAAAAAGAGAGTTACAAGATAAAATCAAATCCAAGCCAGATGAAAAGTAAGTTGTCGCCTTGACTTGATATGAAGTTTCTTCACCTCTTCTCGCTCAATTTCTTTATAAACCGAGATTTAAAATTTGGAGTCATCATTTTTAAGGAATCATTTATTTTTATTTTGACACGTTAAATACTTTTAATTTATAAAATTATATATATTAAACATTTGAATTCACTTGAATTTGTAAAACTAAATCAATTAAATCTCAGTTAAGAAGTTAAAAAATATAAAAATTATTATTCTAAAAATTATGTCAATTACAAATCAAACAAATATTTTACATATAAAAATAAAAAATTTAAAAAAAACATTATTGTTAATATGAAAAAAGTATGCGTCCTGTACCAAAATATGAAAATTTAAATATACAATATATCATACACAAAAGTTATTCAAGTTTGATAAAATTGTAAAGTTGAAAGGTGAATTTATAATTTTACGAGAGGAAAAGTCATGGCTCAAAGGTGAAATAAGTGAGCCAAACATAAAATAAAATTAACCCAGTGCTAAGTAATCAAGAAAAATACATTAATGGGTAGTCTTGAAATCAACATATTTCATGTTGCAAGTTCCTAGAGCGAGAAGGGTGTATTTGCAGGTGAAGTCGGGTCAGGATGACATCAAAATTATAGTGATAGTGATCCAATTAATCTTAAATATTATAAAGCAAAGATACGTAAGTCATAAATGAAATTTGGTAAGAGAAACAAATGCCGAAGGACGCAGTTGGAAGGGTAAGTGGATGAACATGAATGACAGAATAGAAACATATGCTTCGGCTTTGGGTAGGACCCGCCAAAGTAACTGCAAATGGTGAGTTTTTCAATTATTTAGAGTCGTTTAGTTTGGTCTCTTTCCGATACAAAGTCAGGCCTTTTCGAAGCTTTTGACCAAACCCAACGCCTCTCTGTTTAATTACGATCTCTAAATTATTATATACACTATAGTACATTCCTGTTCCACTGTGACCATATTAAATGAAACGTCCCTCAATTGGGGTTTTCACTGTTTGTCCCACACTGTATAAAAAAAAAGAAAAAAGAAAACAGGAGAATAGGTTTAAAAGAACGAACCTCTTTCATTTTTTATAATTTATTTATGTTTTTGGGTTTGCGTTTTAGGAGATGGAAAAGTGCAGTCTCAGGACATTCCTTACATGGAAATGTGCTCTTGCTTTTAACTGGTCTAATTAGGGTTTATTTTTAGAATGTGCAGAATAATATTTTTATATACAAAAATATCTCTCATTGACTTATCATATCAATCCCTTTAATCAAAGTTTTTGAGCCACTTTCTACCAGAAAAAGAAGTTTTTGAGCCTTTCATTCCAATTTTCTATTTTTTAGGTTTAAAAAATGACAATTCTTTCACTTGGTAGGTCCCACTCCAGGTGATTAGGTGAAAAGGAAATTAGAATTTTTCAAGCTCGATCATAACCAAACACATGTACTTAAATCTTAACCATATCTTATAATAAGGATGAAACAAAGTATAGTATATTATGTGATGGAACAGGACCACATGTATTACACAGGAGTAGTACATATAATTTCAAAACCTTTTTTCTTTTTTTCTTTTATTACTGTTTTTTCAATGCAGTAAGTAACTAAATGGATTGAACAGACTCCATGAAAGTGACACAGAGAAGAGGTGCAGAAATGGGGATTAAAAGCAGCAGGTCTTCTTCTTTTGGGCTGTTATAATTAGTTTGTGGAAGAAGGGACACATGAAATATAGATTCAACAAACGTGTTCTGTGCTTGGTTGCCGGGTCAACTTCAGGTGGTTAATTTGAATATCAGTTTTTTTTTTTTCTTCCGGATTAAATAAAATGAGAAAATAACGTTTAATTTGGATTTTAAAATTGATAAAAACTTTCAAAAATTATTTTCATTTTATCTTTTTTTTCCTTCTCATTTTTTTAATAAATCATAGTATTTTTTTGGGGGGGGGAATCATACTGATTTTTTGAGTTATACAAGTAGTAATATTAATATGGATATATAAAAAAACATTAAAATTAATTAGGGCTAGACATAGGTAATTCAGTGGCGGATGAGAGGGGAGGCTAAAATGCAAAGCTCAAAATACTTGTGGCCCATGAAAAGAAAGGGTGTAGAGGCTCAACCTAGCAAAGTAGCAACACTTCAACATTTCAGTCTTTCTTGTCAATATCGAGAGAGACAGCCTAAGAACCGTTCTACAGTGTTTTGAGACTGTCTCTCACTTTCACACGTGTGATCGGTCTCTCTTTTAATACGTGCGATCATCAAAATATTATTAATAATTAGTTATTATTTTATATATATATATATATATATGGATTGAAAATTGAGTCAGGGTCAGTCAGCGTGGTTAACTACTTTGAACCTCTCTTCTTCTTTACTCTCTCTCTCTATCTCTTTGTATATGGAGTCAGTAGCTGGTTTATTAGGTGTCTGTTTAAAGCACTAATCTTTTTGCAGATTTTGCTGTTTTAAGTTTCTTTTCCCACTGCAAGAGGATTTGTTTTTCTATCCTTTCTCTTCTTCAATTCATTATATTTATTTATTTCTCTTTGTTTCTTTGTTTTTTCTTAAAAAAAAAAAGGGTTTCGCTTCTCATATCTTGAAGTTGCAGAGAGTATCACTTTGTAACAGTTGAATAACAGCATCTGTCAGAGAGAAATGAAGGCATGGCTAGCAACAAGTGTGTTATATATGCACCATCAAATGCCTTTTCTTGTTATTCTTCTTCTTCTTCTTCTTCTTCTTCTCCTTCTTCCAGTTCTTCTTCTGGTATGGTTCTTGCTGACATTGCTTCTCTCTCTCTTACTTGTAACTATGGAGGTGGAGTGACACAGCCTCCCGTCTCTTCTTCTACACGCAGTGCTTGGGGTTTTCCTTTTATGGAGAGCAAAGGTTGTGATGATTTTAGTGATGGGTTTGGAGAGAATAATGATACGGCTATTATAAACGATGACAATATCGACCCTAATAATGAAAATATGATTAGCGGCAAAGAAACAGATAGCAGTGGTCAGTCAAAGCTCTGTGCAAGAGGCCATTGGAGACCTGCAGAAGATACGAAGCTTAAAGAACTGGTTGCTCTTTATGGCCCTCAAAACTGGAATCTTATAGCAGAGAAATTAGAGGGTAGATCAGGTAAATATAATTAATAATTAATTTTTCATTTCTCTCTTTTTTTTCCTCACTGTATATAGATGTGTATTATTTTTATTTTTATTTTTATTTTTTTGAATATTAAAGGTAAGAGCTGTAGATTGAGATGGTTTAACCAGTTGGATCCAAGAATAAATAGAAGAGCATTTACAGAAGAAGAAGAAGAAAGACTGATGCAAGCTCATAGACTTTATGGAAACAAATGGGCAATGATAGCCAGACTTTTCCCTGGAAGAACTGATAATGCAGTGAAAAACCATTGGCATGTTATTATGGCTAGAAAATATAGAGAACAATCCACTGCTTATAGAAGAAGAAAGCTTAGCCAATCAGTCTACAGAAGAATAGAAGAAACTTCAACCACCACCACTACCACCGCCACCTTTATTTCGAGAAACCCAGAACCGCAACCCCCACAGCCAAACTGTCTTACCAATATGTCTCCATATCCAATTGGAAATTTCAATGTTGCTGAACAAGTAGGGTCAAGCATGCCTTTTGATTTTTTTTCTGGTATGGATATTATTCTTCTTCAAAAAAATAATCTTCATATATATTTATATATGTATAGGTGTTCGGGTTTCTGTGCTGCTTCCTTATTGGTTTCTTTTATGGCAAACGAGTGATCTTTTTTTTTTTTTCACTTTCTTGAGTTTAGAGTGTTGGTTGAAATTGTTGAATGAGTTGTATTTTTCACAGTTAGTGATTGTTCTGGTGTGTTTGCAGGTCCCAAGAGCAATGACATGATGGGTATGTTGAGGCAGAACAGATCTTGGGATAGGCCAAGTAAAAATAATAATATTGAACCCCACAATAATGTTATCTCTCCTGGTTTCTTTACCCAACAACAAGACCCATACATAATGGCAATGCAACAGTCAAGCTGCTACCAAAACCCTTATTGTTCTCTCTCATCAGATTCAACAACAGCTCAAGCTTCTTCTCCATCACTGGCAGAGAGCCATTTTGAGACCATTCCACCACCATTCTTTGACTTTCTTGGAGTAGGAGCCACTTGACTCATGTTACTGTTATTATTATTATTATTATTATTATTGTATGTGAAGTGAAGAAAGGGGGCTATAGCTTAGAGGTAAAAATTAGAACAGAAAGAACAAAAAAATTGGATTTTTAGTTTAATTAGATAAGGGCTGCATCAGTCTTCTTTATGTTATATATATATATGTCTCACCACCAATTTCTTTTCTTCTTGTAAGCTTGCAGTAATCTCTTCCTTTTCTCTCATATGAGATGAAACCTTTTCAATTGGGGAAACAAATAATTCCTACTATTAAATTTGATTTCTTTTAATTAACTAGTATTCTATTCTATTTGGCATTGATCACCTTCTTTACTTATAAGTTCTCTTCAATAATTACAAATCCAAAGCAAACGGGTTACTTGAAAGTTTTGATTTTTATGCTTTACAGGACAGACACTGATACTTTTCATTGAATTGCATTTTGAAATATCATCTAATGATGGTAATAATATATGGATCAAGAGAGAGAGAGAGAGAGGCAGATTATGGGTAAAAGAAAAAACTTAAAACCCATAAATTAAGGCAAACATTCATGCCAAATGGTAAGGTCTTGTGTGATATTATAGATCAGTTCTGGGGTAGAGTTGGTAATGAAGATGATATGATAAAGAATTATAAATACTAAAAAAACAAGAGACACTGAAACTTTGATTTACTTAAATTACAAAAAGAAAGAAAAAAAACATCCTTTTCTCATGGGCCTGCAAAAATCAGGCACCAATTGAGCAAAGGAAAAAATGAACAGGAACCCAAAGTCGTAAGTTTCCAAAATGCAAAAGGGCATTGATGAAGGGAACTGTTGGAACAGCCTCATCTCATCAGAAGAATCTTCTGTGAGCTACTCACATGGCGATGGAGTGTAGCTGTTTGTTTGGAATTGTCTTTAAATATTATCTTCACTATGGTTTCTAAATTTCCTCTGTTTGGTTATCTCTCTGCTCCTTACAAATTACAATACAAGAAATAAACGTACACTCTTTGCTGCTGCTGCTGACATTATCCACGCTCTACTGTTCTCTTCCGCCTACACGCCAACAACGCTCACTTCTCTCTCTCTCTCTTTTTAATTATACATTTTGGAAATTACTTAACTGCTACTATTATAATTATTCTCTTTTTTTTCAACGAAAATATATTACTTCATTTTATTTTATTTGTGATAATTAATAAAATAATTAATTTTTTTAAATTATAGTAATAAAATATCATAACAGTTAATTCTCCCGTTCACAAAATATCATTTAAGGTTGAATGATAATCGTTTAAGCTTTTTCTTTGGTTATAAGCAAAGAATAAATTTTTGTATCAAAAGTGATTGGATAAACATAAATTGAGTTTTATTTCATATCAACTTTTTATTTATAATTTTGAGAATTTAAAATTTAAAATCGTCATTATTAATTTTTTTTTACATAGTACTTCAGTCTAAATATCAAAACACGCATGTAAATATCAAAATTTTTCTTTGAATGGTTAATCAACGCAGCTCTTAATAAAGCTCAATCAAAATGATAATTAATATGTAAAGTAAAAAAAAAAAAAAGAAAAGGAGAAATGAGTCATTGGACTAAAAATACTTTGCATCCACTGTTTGACTGTACAAGACAATTACCTATGCTTGGTGCAACTGCGAATTTTTCCAATTCTTTTAAAGGAAAAAAGAATTTTCCCGATTTGTACTTTGCAAGTATTGTGTGTTCATAATTAAATATTACCAATTCTGCTTATAAATTCCAGCCCAAGAGAGCCTACACATGTAATAAAATTTTGTTTTAGAAATTGGGCTTGTCTTGGCCCAATGAGTCCAATGCGGATCCATCTAAAACCCAAATTACTTGAATTTGAATGATATGCAAATTTGAGCGTTTAGAACAGAAGCAGAACCCAAATTACTTTCTTTGCTGCTTGGAGTAGGAAAAGACTTACACTTATGTATCACTCTGAGCTCACTATATATTTAAGTCGATCAAAAAAATTTTTTTTTTTTCAATTCAAATATGAAATAGAGAGCAGTGTAATTATAAAAGAAAAAAAATATTAGCACATTAACAATCTCACCCTAAAAATAAAAATAATTATAAAAGAAAAAACTATGCAAAACTCATCAAGTTTGCTTACTTCTTTAATTCCGTTAATTGTCTAAATATTTTTAGCAGTTGATTAAATATGAAATAGAGAGAGCAGTGTAATTCCAAACATAAACATATATCGTCATCAAGCCACAGACAAATCTCTTCAAAAAAAGAAAAAAGAAAAAGAAAAGAAAAATCTTGCCATAGAAATTCTTATAAAAGGCTGATGCATGCATCATCCTTGTATTTATGGACTCTGGAAAGAAAGTGATTTAGGGAATTTTTTTTTTTTTTACTGTGAGTGTTCTTAATGTATTCGAATAAATTTAATCATGCTCACATCGAATCAGACTCGTGAAAAGAAAGGGTTCCCAATGAGAATTTTCTAGAAAAGTTATTTTCATGACTTGAAACTCGTGCATTTATATCATATAAAATGGAAAGCTAACAAAAACACTTCTCCATAAATCCAATAAACTCATTGAAATCAATCTTTCCATCTACATCTTTCGTAACTGCCTTTATCATCTCTTTGCACTTCTCCACTTGACAAAACCCTTCATTGAAACCTAAAACACACAAAACCCTTTGCAAATCTTGACCATCTATAAACCCATCTTTATTTTCATCAAAAACATCAAAAGTTTCTTTGATCTCCTCTAAGCTAGGCTCCTGCTCAAACAATCTTGAAACATCACTTTCACCATATCTTTCTTGAAGCTTCCCACCATTATCTAAGTCACAAACTATTCCTAGTCTTTCCATCAAATTCTTGATATCTCCTCTACTGATCACTACCTTTTCTCGATGATGTTTTTGACGTTCTTTGGGTTTGTTAGAAGAGGCCTTGTGTTTTATTACATGGAAAAATTGAGCTAAGGGTTGGAAATAAAACAAGAACACGTCTAAGAGAATACCAAAAAGAGTATTCATGTCTAAATGGAGACGTTTGAGATTGCATTCTCCATAGGTGAAGTAACAATATGTATGGATATTTCTATACAACTAGTTAAGGAAATTATATATAGACTTCTTTTTTTTTTTTTTCTCTTAAAGTCAACACAATTGGCTTTTCTTTTGGGTTCAAGTCTCCTTACTACGTATCTCTTTCTGGGAAGTTTTGGACGTTCAGTCAAGACTAATCCATCCTTACTAATTGTTTACTTAGAAATATATAAACTAATGATTAATAAATATATTACTGTCAAACATCGCTGTGTGCCCTTAAAGACACATCAACCAAATCCACGTTATAAATTGAAAAAAAATATAAATATTTTCATATTATATATCCAAAGTCCTAACAATAATAAAATTAATCTCAATGGAAAATAATTAACTACGAAGTCTTTTATCTATATATACAACGGAGAAAGAGAGGAGTTGGAACTCAGCTCAATCATGCATGTACACGAGGAAATGAGACTTATTATTTAAATTCTCAATTAGTTGTATTAACTAATTACGATAAATGGGTAAATTGGAAGCTCGTGAATGAGACGTACAGTCACAGATGATGAGGAAGTGTTGTATGAAAGCTGGCATTGTATTTGTAATAATTAATGTTTAAACTCAAATTGTAAAGTTCCCTACACATTACGTGAACATCATGAAATATGTTCAACCAATGAAAATCAAGTGTCGACCTGACAGAAAGCAAAAACCATTATGAGAATTGTTGTTCACGGCAACAAAGGAATTTAAAACTTCTACTTGAAAATAAATGTCACTTTCTTGGGTTTTGCAATAGAATATTAATTGTCATCTAATCCAATAATACATGCCACGAATTTTCCGGGAAAATTCTTCTACTTCTCTATCAGCAATATTAATTTTATAGGCACCGAATTATGAAAAGATGAAACCACAAAATACCTTTTTTATTCTTTTTTCAGGAGAAATAAAAATTGACAATATTTTACTAAACTAATATGCCAATGATAATGCATTAATAAGCAATAAAGTTCTTATTAATTCAATAAATGCCACAAATCTTACAGAATAAAATATAAAATTAAATTGATAATGAAATCATAATTTACTGATTTCTTATTCTTTCATTGTTGGATTCTCTCGAAAGACTTAATATTTTTTTTTTATATATAAAAACATTAAGTCAATAGTCATCAAAATACAATATTATAAAAATTTACCAAATCTTAACCCAAACTTTTGAGTTTTAAAATTAATTAAATTTGTTAAACTCGAAGTCGTTTCTAAAACAACTTATATTCGTGCAGAGAAGTAATAATTTTCTTGTAAATGTATTCTGAGAAAAGTAAGCTTTCCGGAGACAAACGAGGCTTAGTATTGAGGGCTTACTGCGCTAATCGAAGTACGAAGCGTCGACACAATAAGTTCGTAATTTAGGCCTTTGGGCTAGTTTAGTTTGGGCTGATGTGTCTCTTCCTTGGTCCATTAATTCTCCCCTTGAGGCCTCAGTATTCCAAACAACAGGCCCAATAGTAATGCCATAGCATTTTATTTAAACAACTGGCCCAATAATTTTTGTCTCTTACTATGTTGAACTCATGATTATGCGGATTAATTATAATTAAAAAAAAAAAAATCAAAACTTAGAATGACCTGAAAAATCAGAAGACCTTAGTGCGTAAATATAATGCTAAAGCCATTTCGTATGAGACGAATATTTGGTCGTTTTTGTGAATGATCGAAGTTATGTAAAAATAAATTAGAATTTGTACCTGAAAAATAATAAAAATATTTAATAATGATTATCTTAGAATAGAATTAAGGTCAGCCAAAATAAAATAAATAGGTAGTGTTGTCACAATCTGGGTGTTAAGGCCTAGCTCGTGCCTCAAATATTTTTAACCAAGTATCTTCGTTCTCGTGCTTTTTTTATTTTTGAAATTTAGTCATTTTAAATTCTGGATTATCTAATGCTTTTTGGAAAGAAAAAAACAATCATTATCCCTTTTTGGAGTGGTGTAGCTTGACTTTTGAGATCAATTGCTTTATCAATATTGCTATATAATATAAATATGCAGAAAAGAAAAAACAAATGGCCATCTCAAGAAAAAGGACATTACTTCGAAAAAGTAGTTCTCAGTGGGTTTTCCATAGTGTATCGATGGTTTCCACGCATTATATGAGGTTACTTAACATGGCCAATCAAAAACTTTATTTTATAGGAGTTGAAATCGACACAAACAAAAAAAAAAAAAAGGCGTTCTCCAACGACAACCACAGGATTGTTAAGAGATTTTATGAGAGGTTTCAATCATGCAAAGTTGGAATTGGATTTATGAATAAAAAATTTAACCTGCCTCTTTATTGCTTGGATAATACTATAAATTGCTTAAAGGATAATTGTTCAATTTTTCTTTTGGATTTGGTACAAAATTGACTTTTGAATTTAAAAAACCATTACCCTTTTTTTGGTAAAAAGAAATATTAAAATTTTAATTTTAAAAGCTTTCAAAAATTTTAAACATAAAAAATTTAAGAAAAAATTTTATCTAAACCAGGTTCATATTGTCGCTCTTATATTAAATCAATGAGAATGAAATTTTTTATGGAAACGATGGTATATCTAATCATACACTGGAAATAAAAAGGATAAAGTCGAAATACTTTTTAAAGGATCGGTTTAATCTTCAATTCCACTCTGAACTTTTCAAGTAATTGTAATTTCACTCTAAATCGACCTTTCTACTCCGGACATTCTGAGCTTATTAATCTAGTTATAATTACACCTTAATTTGAATTAATGCCTAACTCATTATTTATGCATCTTAAAATTGGTTCAAGTTTAAAATCAAATATTCAATCTTGATTTTTTTTATTTATTATACGAATACTTGAGTTTGATTTTACTATGTATTATTTAAATAATTAGGTACGGAATCCATTTTTATATTATTTTAAGTAAAATTCTGAATTTAGGCATATTGATAAGTTTAGGGTGCAATTGCACCTTAAAAGCAAATTATGGTGTAATTACAACTAAATTGATAAGTTTAGAGTGCTCACAATATAAATGTTAATTTAGAATGAAATTATAATCATTTGAAAAGTTTGAGGTGAAATTGAATATTAAGTCTCAAAGAATCCTTATTGTTATTAGTTTGATTCATAGCCAGTGACTATAATCCCAGTCTAGGCATATAATTTTCAAAACTTAATCCTATTATCCAAGAAAATTAGGAATAAAAGGAAAGTTGGAAATTTAATATTTAATTTTTTGGAAAAAATGGGTAAATTTATCTTAAACTCAAAGTTTAATTTGATGAAATTAAACATTTAATAAAAGTTTAGTGTTGATTGCTAAGTTTGGGTAAAAATTTTTTAGGAAAAGCTCCTTAGTATTTTTTAAAATTGAAAACAATAATATAATGTTGTTGAAAACAAAAAATATTCTAGCAGAAAAAATAAAAGAATATTTGTCTCCATATAAAAGCATAAAGCAGAAAAAGAAATTGAAAAAAATAAAAGTAAAAGATTATATATATGTGGTGCAGTGGAGATAGGTATCACATGCTTTGGGACCCATTAACAACTTGTGGCCTGCTGGTTTTGATAACAACACTCAAATATCTCTATGCATCAACCTGGTTTGCTGGACCACAGACACATATATCTAACAGATTTTTTATATATTAATTAAGAATTCAACCAGAAATATCATATAATATATCTTTTTGGCATCATACGATATACACTTATTTTAATTTTGCATTTTGAGAGGGCAGATAAAAAAAAATGAAATGAAAGTGAAAAGCAGGCAAAAAGAGAGCAGAGAAAGAAAACTTTTTCCTCATGTTTCAACCTTTTGGAATAGTTGTTCGGATTGTTTGTGGGTCGATGGAGAAAGATGCTTGGCCTTTTGTACACATGTAATTACATATATCTACATATTCAAGTTCATCTGGTTCTAGTCAGGGCGTACAGGAACCCTTTTTTCTATCTTTTGAATCTGCCCTACAGGAACCCTTTTTTCTATCTTTTGAATCTGCCCTTATCTCCATATTTATAAATAAATATATATTTATTATTTTCTGCAAGAACAGTACGTAAGTGATAGATAAATTTTCTAAAATGGTTAAAAAAACGTAAATATCTATCAAACAAAAAACAAAAAAGTGCACGAGGATACAAAATATCTATCAAACAAGCCTAATAAGCCTGCGAACTGTGGGAGTAAGAATCTGAAAGAAAACAATGCCATGCAGGTTTTGAATAATTTTTTATGCATTAACAATTTGAAACGTTTTATGATATTCGAAGATTCTCTATATATAGAGGTACATATCTCACAAGCATATACACGAAGACGCTGATAGAGAAGAAGATTAAAAAAAAAAAAAAGGCAGGCAGCCATATCTAGAAGCTTGTTAATTAAAGGTAAGTTCTTCTCTTTACAAGATGTTTTTCTTTCAGGTCCTCTCTTGGAATTTGAGAGACCTTGACAAGGCAGCAGGATTGGCTTGCAAGACAGAAGATTTATCAGGATTAATGTAAGTTCTTTCTTCGTTGTTTTTTGATTGAAAACCCTTAAAAAGTCCTCCACCATTGAAATTTGATTTTTCACTCTTAATCCCAAGTGTTGTCCATATAGAACTTTTTGCAGCTTCATTAGGATGATCAATCCTCAACGTTTTTGGAACCAAAACATTTCTTTCTGAATAGTCACTTTCTCTTGAACCCTCTTCGACTTCATTAGAATTTAGAATAATATTTCCTTCTCTTGAATGTTTCCCTAATGCAGAACCAGGGTTTGAGCTCTGTGTCGCACAATGATTTAAAGATGCCAAATTCCATGGATTTGGGACAGAACATCCCCAATAGGGCGCTGCTGGGTAAAACGACACAGGAAAACCAGAATGACAATAAGAAGTAGAATTCCACGGACAAGGCCATGTAGGTCCCGGAAAACATGCAACTTGACCTGAGGCATAAGGAACTGGTTCTTGCATATTACAGCTACTTATCACTTTCTCTGATGGAGTAGAAACCGTAATAGAAGAACCACTTAATCTATCATCTCCATTTTCACTTGCGTGAATTCTATGGTCAGTTCTATTAGGTTTATACCCGTTTCGAAGATTATTCGATGTTGTGTCTGAAAGATTCAGTACCGAAGCCACGGACTCGTAAAGTGTAGAATCTGCTGATGATCCAAAGTTAAGAACAGTTGAATTTGTGGTGCTGTTTCCTACTTGAGCTAATTTAAATGCTTCTGATACCATTATGTGACGATAGTTTGAAGCTGACGTGTTCTTATTTTTCCGGCGACCGGCGCCAACTGGCACATTTCTCATGGTTCCTCCAGCCGTCCAGTATCTTTGACAATTCTTGCAAAAATGGCGAGGCTGGTTAACGTTGTAGTTATTGAAATAACAGAATTTTGTGTCCATGCTATTGCAACGTGGACAGGGGAGTATTTTGTCAGGCTTTTTTAATGGTTTTTCTCGTGAATCACTCGTTTCGCTTTGTTCACCATTTTTGTTGTTAGAGCTTTCTTTCTCTGTTTCAGCTGAGCTTGTCTTCGGTTTCTCATTATTGTCTGATGAGGTGGTGGTTTCTTTCTCTTTTGAGTCGTCTTCAATACTGTCCTCTTGTTTGTCATTGGTGGTCTCTTTTGCTGAACGTTCCTAAATTTCAAAATCAAATGTTGGAAATTCAATTTCAATTGTAGAACTCTGTTTCTAATAGGAAAAAAAATACTACAAAAAACAGAGATTCAGAAACTTAAATTACTATACTAACAAACTCAATTTCGCACACCGACAAAAAAAAAAAAAGACAAGAAACCCATCTTGATAATTATCCAAAGGTTGTGGAATTTTATGAAAAAAAATCATCCTAAGAAAAATATTAGAAGTTATAAACTACAAAATTCCATTGTCAAAATAATAGCAAAATCAAATGTATTTTTAAGAACTAGTAATTTAGCAACAGCTTTGAAGTCTAGCGCAATTGATAATATTCAAAAGTAGCAGTCATCAACTAAATTGTAAAACGAGCAATGAACAGAGAGTGCCTAATTGTTCTAATTCCCATGCCAGAAAATAAAAAAATAATAATAATTTCAACAAAAATGGACAATCCATGCTTCCATTCACAAGAAACAGAGAGATAACCTTGGATAAATTGATAAATAAGTAGTAAAACATTTATGAAATATAAGAAAAACCCCATATTACTCTATAAAATAATCAGCAATCAAGAACAAGAACATGAAAAAAAAAACATAACAAAGAGCACAAATAGCTAAAGCTCAATTCTTTATGAAGAATAAACACATAAAAAGAAGATAAAATTTTTAAAGAAATATACCTTGTTAAGTTCTTGATGTTGTTGTTGTTGTTCTTTTGCAGTCTTATTTTGAAGTGAAGAAGTAGAATCGTTATCAGGACAATCCTCATCAGCAGAAGAAGAGGAAGAAGAAGACAAGTCTTTATGTTGGTAAAGAGGCAATGGTATGGTTTTGCCAAAGAGCTTTATTGCAGAATTAGACATTATTTATTTATTTTGCTTGTGTGCGGAATTTAGAGATGGATCGACGACAACGACGAAGAAGAAGAAGAAGAAGAAAAGGAGGAGGACTTTGGAAGTTAGAAGTCATAGTTGATAAATAAAGAAAGGCGGGGAATGCCACATCAGCAAAGAAGGAAATATTGTGAGCCACAAGTTTATGTGGCCTTGAGATCTTTCGTGCTGTTTGATTCCCCATTCTTGCTTATAAAGATAGTGGTTTACTGTCCCCTCCTTTATTTTGCGCCATCTCAGCACTCCACCCCGCCAACCCGATTTTCTTTGCAAATACTCGTCTATTCCTCGCTCTGTCGTTCCCTGCGTCTTGATCTGTGTCACCGTTAGCCAAAATCAACCATCTCGGTCAAATATATTTTCTGGAGTCCAACCTCTGTTGATTGCTGCAGTACTATTTCAGTGAGTTTTTAAGTGCTTGTTATAGCAATTCAATTATGTAATGAATTATCTAAGGCCGGTCTACATGTTTATATATGAATTAAACCAATAAAAATTTCTTTTTTTTTTTGAAAATGAGTTTATTTTTTACTATTCATTTGGAAAAAAAAAATAAAATGAGAACAATTTAAAAAAAAAATTGAATTGATTTAGTCCATAGACAAACTCAAAGACCGTATAAATTAATTGACAATGTAGCTTCCCCTTATTCTAAATTATTTAAGAGATATATGTTATCTGTGCTTCCTCTGCTTTATAATTAAATTTTTTGTGAAATCTTATTATATTTGAATCCCAAACTTTGTTTTCACTCAATTTCTCTTCTTGACATCTCCCCAATTGGCTTCCTTTGATTCTAAATTTTCTAAGAGACTTTTGCTATTTATGCTTTTTCTGGTTCTTCATTGAATTTTCTGTGAAATCTGATTATTTCACCAGATAAATTGAAATTGTTGAGGATACGAAAGTGTTAGCATAATAGCCAACTCGTGGTGTTTATTTCAAAATTATTATATTTACTTAGATTTGTTTTCTAACTCTTTTCATAATTTAAATCAATAAAAATACGCTTTTTTTTTAATTATTGCTATTTTCTCTGCTAACTTTATTGTAATGATAAATTAAATTAGATAAAATAATTATCACTCATGAGGATTATTTTTAAAAAACAATTTGTTAGTAGGATTATTATTAAAAGTAAAACGTCACGCTGTCTGTAGGTTCGATTATTTTAAAAAAGCAATTTATTATTAAAAAGTAAAAACATTACCGCCGTCTGTGGGAATCGAACCCACGACCACATGGTTAAAAGCCATGCGCTCTACCGGCTGAGCTAAGACGGCTGAACAATAAGCTTTCGTCAATAAACATTTTGTCATTTAAGTGAGGAGATCATGCGACTTTTTGAAAGTCGAAATGCAGAAGCTGTCGAAATCCCACATGCCATGTAAGCACGTGGGCACGTGCCCCACCCTGCACAGATCACAACACATCTTTGTATTAACTCTAAACACTTGCCTCCATCTGCCACATCATCTCTATACTTTCAAGGGTCCGGCCTGCAAAAAGTGAAGTGAAAAGGTTTCTGACAACATCGTTGCCGTTCAATATTTCCGCAAATCGTGAATCCCCACGTGTAACCTAATGTTAGCCTTTATAGCAGCATCTTTCTACTCTTCCTTTAAATTTTTTTCTTTTTTTATTAAAAAAAAATGCACAAACTTCCTTCTTGCAGTGGCTGTCCTTCGTTGTGTTAGGAAGGGATGTAGGGGAGTATTTATTTCTCGTGGGTGCCACATGTCGACCCATGGAAGGATATGAGGTTGGACAATATGTCAATGTCGATTCCTTAGACGCGTTGATGGGTGGTGATCTACCAAACTCAAAAATTACTAAAATTGTTTATACATTTCTAATTTTCATACCTCCTAAAAGATAATTTATTTTTTAAATTATAATACAATCAAAAATATTTTTATTAAATAATAATAACTCCTGAAGATAATTATTATATTCAATATAAATAAGTGTAAAATTAAAAAATATTATTTATTACTCTTTAAAATATTCAAAATGTTAAAACATTTATCCTAAAATAAATTATATTTTGGGATAGAGATAATATAATTTTAGCATGTGGCACTTGAATTTAAATGTTTAATTTCTATCCAGCACTGGCTACATTTTTATTAATAAGCAAATGAATCTCAAATAAAATTAATTATATACTAAAAATAAATATCAGAATACCCATAGAAACAAATAAGCAAATCTCAATATAATATTTCTATTTTTTCCCATGTAAGGAAAATCCAAAATTATATTTTATTTATTTATTTTTGTTGAGAAATATATTCCCACATAATAAAATGTATAAATAGAAAAGTCATAAAGCATGCATTAGATTGTTGGTGATTTTGACAATATTTGCTTGGCAGCAATCTTGACCGCTTGTTCTGAAGCGTGTTGGACAAATACGTGGTTATGTTGTAATTGCATAATTAGCAATAAGACAAATTTAGTTTAGAAGTCTACACCAATATATAATTCAGTAATAAATATATATGGGGTTGCACAATAGATTTAAATTTAAATTATATTTTTAATATTTAAAAAAAAAACATAATAGAAGTGTTCGTTAATTGTAAATAACAACTGTGAGGGCATGGCCACGTTAGCGATTGGCAGCCCCACACTCCAGGATTGTTTAGGTAAGAATTTGGCCAATTTATTGGACAAATACATTCCACACCTCATAGTAACTCCTATTTATAGAGAAGAATGGATGTCCCTTTTTTTAATTAATGAACATTCTATTGCACAGCAAATTATTTTAAAAATATTAAAAAAATTTAAATATAGTAGTGTTTAAACTGATAATCCAATAAAAAAATAAAAATTTAGATTGATAGGCTTGTAAAATCCTCACCACATATATTGTCATGACCTAAAACCGTGGGCCAGACCGGCACTAGGACCTGGGTAAGCTTAAGGCCCCCGAGGCCCGTAATAAGCCTAATCTCTGATTTCAACACCATAATTACATGAAAATATTCTACAAGTTGGCCCATTATATTTTTAATGACTCAA
>CANUEX010013973.1:0-11577 GCA_948099535.1 Jatropha multifida
AGTTTAGTGAAACTCACCCCCCTTCCATAAATATTTTTCAGGAAATAAGGATACTGTTGGTCCATAAGACTCTGCTTCCTTCTTCGCAGAGAAGTGATCATGTTAGTATAAACTCTCTAATAATATTTAGAATACTCCGCACATTTTATTTCAACTCCGCAGTTAGGATGCTTAAATAAATATTGGCTTGTAATAGAATTATCATGTGATTATAAATAAATTGTGGAGTGTAAATGACTATCTGGAGACTGTATGATAGGAACGGTTTGAACATATTATGACAAATAAATATTTGTATGAGAAAATATTTTTATTATATGGATATGGGCCCGAGCTGCGAATAGTATGTATTACTAATGCTGGGTTAGAATTATTAACTCTGATTGACTTATGAAAATGTCATAATATGGGCTTACTATTCCGATAGTCAAATGATAATAGGAATGAATTTTGATAGTTTAGGCTTACTACGGGTCTCGGGTACCTTAAGCTTACCTAGGTCTTAGTGCCGATCCGGCCCATGGTTTTGGGTCGTGACAACTATGAATATGTTAGATAATAAAATTTCAATAATGTTAATATTTTAATCAATTTCAAGAAAAAAAATATGATATTGAGAAGCACGGTTAGTAAATAAATTAACATCCAAAGATGAGCCAAAATTATAAAGAAAATAAGAAATGTTGAGCATCAGTTGATATTGTCAACATTCATAGTATAATAGTTAAATATTAAAAAAAATTAGAGGATTCAATAAAATTATTCAAAAAAAGATGAAGCAAGATAGAAAATTAGATATATGTATTATTATTTTATAATAAATCCGCTTTAACTCTAAGAGTAATGAAATATGAAAGCAACCTTCCAATCTGATAAATTATCCTAATTAGATGGGGCATTCAATCTTTAATCTTTAGAATTCTCCAATTATAAAATAAAATTTTAATTATCATAATTAATGGATATAATACTTTTTTAATTATAAAGTCTATTTTCACTTACTCAGCACTTTAAAATTCTAAAATGTGGACATGTAATAATTATACAGTGTTTAAGTAATAATTATTATTAAATTTTATGTACGGTGTTTTAAAAACTTTTGGTATGCAATTTTATAGTAAAATTAAAAATATTTGTATCCATTTTGCACTAAATATTCTTCTGCTAAATTAATTTGTATTGATGAAATGAGATCTATTGCTGTGAACATTTACTTTTTGAATAATTTTACAATGCAAGTCCACAATGCTGGCTTCTATAATTCTAAATTTCCATATCTGATTTACTCGTCATTTGAATTAAAATACTTCTATTATGAAATAGACATCACACTATTGATACATAATTTTCATACATAAAAGCCATTTCGATCCTCGTTTATGTCATCACTTATTAGCTGCGTTGCATCTTTCAAATAACGTAAAAAGAAAATGGAGCAAATGACTTTAAAAAATCTAACGTTTATATTAAAAAATTAGACGTTTAAAAACCTAATATATAAGTTTACCTTCTAATTTACTCAACTGTTGGCCTTTCTACTATTAATACAACCGGCAATGGGTTAATGGCCAAAGCATAACAACAACACTACTTATATTTACTTTCATGGCTAAAACATTTAAATTGAAAATTCCAAATTATAAATTATAAAAAGAAGGGGAAAAAAAGGGAAACGAAATAGTGCCACATCGGCACTCTAAGTTCTAATTTTGTGCCACATCAATTTTTAAGTTTCTGTTTTTATATAGATGGATTATAATAACAGAATTAAATCAGCCAGTTAAAAAAAAAAGATTAATAATATCCAGAAAAAGAAAAGGAAGAAAAATTGGAGGGTGACTTCGTAATTACAGACGGAACGAGCGCCAATTTTACGTAGAGTGCGTTATTTTCCTCGTCCATCCATTTTCTCTTAATTTTTCAATGTGGAAATCAACTAACCACCAAAATTCCTTTCTCAAAATCTCGAAGCCTCAAATTTCAAATCTTCTCTTTATGGGAGTGAACGAATTAACACAACCATCGGTGGGCAGTGGCCGCAGAAACAATGCTTCTTCAAGCCCTTACATCGACCCCTACCTTTCCCGATTTTCACACGCATTATCACCGCCGAAACTCGCTGCTCTTGCGCTGGCCTGTTGCTCTCAACAGTGAGTTTCCCTTTGGGTTAAAGATTCTGAACTGGATTGAATTATTTTGAGAATTATACAATTCTAACTCGTTTTGGTTGTCTGGCTCAAATTCTTTTTATTACAGTTTCAAGATTGAATGGAGTAATGAGAACGCCTCTTTCAGAGGGAAGGAATGGAGGAATGGCGATTTCAGCTTCCAATTTTGAAAGATCAAATCTCAATGAGGAGAAAAAAAGGTTTAAATTCTAGTTGATTGTTGATGGATAATTGAGAAATAGGCGAATTCTAGTGTAAATTAATGAATTTAAATACCTCATATATATATATATATATATATATATGTGTGTGTGTGCATTGATTGGATGATTAATGTATGGATAATTGTTAGTAGGAAAACTTGTAGGTTGGGAACTGAATTTATTCTTTTTGCATTACTATATTTCTAGTTCAGTACTTGGTGATTAACTTTCCTGGGGTGTGTGTGCAAGATTAAGCAACACTTGAAGTTGCTGCCGTAAATGGCTATTTATATATAGGTAGGAAGTCAAGGAGTTTCACCATTTTTGGTTAGTCATGCCAGCAGGGTGCTTAAGGATAGCTGACTCATTCTCATGCCACGTTAAAAGTGACAGTTTTAAGTTTTTTGAGGTATTTATTGTATAGAATTTTAGGATTCATTTGGAGAACTACTTTTCTTGCTTTCTTTTTTTTTTTTCCTTTTTTTTTAAAGAAATATATTAGCAAAAGCAAAATAAGCAAGTTTGCCATGTGAAGCCTTAATTCATTACCATAAAGCTTTATTGCTGCCAAGCTCTTCATGAATTGAATTTGCATATTATTATTGAAAGGTTGCATTAACATACCTAGTTGCCAATTATTATCATTCAAAGATGAATAAGAAACTAAAAATTCATTCCATGATGGAACTAAGATAACCGGAACTTACAACATTTTTCATCATGTTGATTTATTGTATACCTTCTTTTGCATAATTCATTGGGGCTATGAATGATTTCTAGAAAATGAAAAAATAAAATGTCAAATTATCTGCTTCTATTTCCCATGTTGCATATAGGTGTAGTTTACTTCAGAATAGATAACTCATGCTTTTGTCCATAATGTGGCATTTTTATACACATATCACCTATATTAATTTTTCTTAGTTTCCCTTATTTGCAGGCATTATATTTTCTTTAACATGCTAATTCATTATGGCATATATGTGTCTAGAATTGTCCATAAAAAGTTGTCCAGGACATTATGTGAGACTGACAGATCTTAGTTCCTATCAATTTCTGGCAACGTTATGTCCAAAAAACCATCTTCTTTTCTTATAATTGCACTCTTCCTAAATCTTAAACCATGGAAGAGTTTATTTTTGTCTATTCAGTATATATGTTTCTCTGAACTAGACTTTTGTGCACATGTAAGTAATAATAGCTCTTATATGAGTTTGGCTTTGCAATCGGATGCTCATTCATTTAATTCGGGAATGTGAAATTTATTGTTCTTTGCTCATAGAAAAGTTGTGGAACATGTATGTCTGCTCAAAGCAAAGCAAAATTTGTCTGAAGAGGATGAGAATGACATGCTAGATTATTTGTACACTTCCCAATATCAAATGCGTGGAATTGTAGCAATATCTTTGGGTGAGTTTCATTTGGACTACCCAATTACTTTTTCATTTAACTGCAATTGTTTCCTGTAATTTGGACTCCTATTACTTGACCCTGGTGTTAGCAGCTAAAATAAGAAAATTAATGTACAGATGGTACATCATTGATTTCACATAGTAAGTTGATAATGCTTGAATATGATTGTTCATTTGCCTCCCTTTTCTTAAGAAGGCCTCTAGATCAAGCCCACAGTTAATGATTTCATATACCTCTGTTATATAAGCCCAGCATTCGGGAATTGATTTTGTGGTGTGGGCTAGGCATGCATATATATTTAATAAATCGTTATATTGTCAAATCAAATTATCATCTTGATTTCTTATTTTCTTCTGCAGGACGCCTCTCCAATAGCACTGTAGAAAATTATACTCATGCTGTTGTCATGCGTTTCCAAAGAAAGGAAGATGTTGAGAAGTTCTATGAGAATCCTTTCTATTTGAGAGTTCTCAACGAGCACGTAATGCCTTACTGTCATGTATGCTCTGACATGTAAACACCAAAACTATATTACTCAAAAATTTTTATTTCTTCTCACTTCCAATCATATAACCTTGTATTTGTTTATTTTTGCTCAGTTGCTGCTTATTTGACTCAAGTTTGCTACATATTTTCAGGGATTAATTAATGTAGATTATGAATCTGAAGTGGAAGATGATATTCTTTCTATATTTCGTAAAGGAGAGGTCTGAAGTTATATGCTTACAATATCTTTTTAGATTCTTGTGAGTTGTTGGAAGACTTTTTTGAATGAAATAAAAAAAATCTCTGTATGTATGTATGTACTTCAACTTGTTGAAATTGAATTTTCATCCAATGTGGGAGACATTTATATTTATTATTTTACCCTGTTACTTACTCCTGACCTTGCAATATCATTTGGCTGGTTTATGGGTTATTCTGGCAATATCTGATATGGAGTTGAAATGCTTCCTGTGGGCAGGAGTTCAATTATGGTGTGGAGTTTGTTCATCTCATGACGTTCCATGATAGTGCATTGGGTGCACCCATAAAAGATGCATTGGTATTGCTCGAAAAGTTGACAAAGGAGTTTCCATCCTTAATTGTCCAATCTACTCATGGTATGTTTGAACTTTGAAACACGTGTTTGCTATTTTTTTCCCTAGTCACTATGTAGCATGTTGTCTTGTAGTTCTATCTGACTATTCATTTCGTTGACCAGTTAGGGAATCAATCTGACGTGTGATCTAATTATCGATGATATTTTTATTGCTTATCTGCAATTAACACTTATTGCTGGGAACCAAGCAAGTAAACATTTCTCATTTTATGACATAAATATTATCTCTTGTTTGCACGTGATTATCAGGTTCCAATTTTAATTGCAGCAGTCAGGAATATACACATGGGATCGTGACAAGATTTCGATCATGTAGGTTTCCCTTTAAATTCTGTAATGTCTGGTTTTATGTGATCTCTTTTTTCACTGCTAATTTGTCGGGTTATTTTGTAGTGGAGGCATATGAGATGTTTGTGGGCAGCAAGGAGTACGAAGATGTAAGAAGCCCAATCATATCAATGGATTTAACTTTTTCTTTTGTTAACCTTTCTGGAAATATCTATTTTCATTTCATCTGGCTTGACTATGTGCTTGATCTTACCTGTTCCCATACTTGGGTCATCTACCACTTTTGGATAAGGTTGGTATTGGGTCAGATTTTGTGATATCTGAATCCAATTCAACAAGAAAAATTAGTATCCATATCCATATCTGCTTTGCAATTAATCAAACCTATATTGGGTTGGATCGGGTTAAAATGAATATAATAACTAAAAAGCTTGATTTTCAAAAGAAAGGGGAAAGAAATTCAGATCAGGTTCGGATATGTTCGGATCTTATTGGCACATATCCATGTCCGATCCATTTATAATTGGATCAGGTATCCAACAGATTGGAAAAGATCATCTTTACTTTTGGACATGTTGAGAAATTTTGGTTAGAAATATGTTCTTTTTTTCCCATTGAAATATCTTAAGCATGCGTGTCCCTGACTTGAATAGTAGACCAGCTTTGAGTTTTCAACTCATATTGTTCTACATATTTATATTTTCTATTTCAATTCTATGCTATTGACTTTGTTGTTCCAGTTTAGTTTTGTGGTTTATTACTTCCTCAAATTTGACAAGAGAGCTGATATTTTGTTTGATTTTTAGATGTAAGGATTGAGATACAAGTCTAGAACTTACAAATGCAAGGAAAGCTTGAAATAATTAAGAACAAAAATTTCCTTTTTCATCACTAAAATTCTTCTTGTAATTGTTTGCTTCCTGTTGTACATGTGTTTTATTGACGTGTTAACTGTAAATAGTCTGAATTATCTGAAAAAGCAGGCATGGAAGACAAAATTCGAGCTGATTGTCAAGAAAACACTTCCTGTTCATTTCTCTGTTGATCCTGTGGGCAAGGAAATTATGTAGTGATAGTCCTATGCTTTTATGGTTCGTGCTCCTGTGACTTTGTCATAGAAGCTTAGGCAAAAATTTTAAGGATGCAAAACACACTATATTTGACAAGGAATTCTCGCTGAAGTCTGAAATTGCAGTCGTACTTGTTTTGATTTCTAGAACAAGCACACAGATGAGCTTTCTCGGCATTGAGCTTCCACTTTCTTTTATCTTTTACCGTTGTGATGTATTTTTTTTTATTATTATTTTTATTAGTTGTTCACTATGTATTCTAAAGACTGTCCTCTTCTACAAGTGAAATATAAATTTCCCATTTCCCCTTTCCTCTTTTCTCAACGATGGATGGGAATGTATCTGATAGTTATCATCTTGTTAACTGATGTGGCGGTTTCTTCATAAGTAATTGAGAAACAAAATTGAGCATGAGAGTCAGCAAGCTTGAAAAATCTTTAGCTAAACAATCTATAATCTTTTGCCTGTCCTGACTATGCAAGTTTAGGTAGAAATGAGGTGCTTGGGCCAAAAGGTTGTCACCCTTGTCGAAGTCAAAATGTTGAAATTTGAATCTAATTAAAGAACTAGTACTTGTTCTGTCTCTTGGAAAATTCTTTTAAGAAAGCAACATGACCGAGGCAATTCAACACAGCCTGCAATTGTTCATTGTGGATTGAACTGCAATTGTTTAACATGCTTGGTTTCTTTATAACATTCGATAAAGCACAAATCAAGAATTCTCTGTCTTAATGATACATATTTTTTTTTACGAGAAAATAGGATAGCAATTTATGCTGGTTGCTTCTACATGTCGTTATTTCCACTGAGATATTGCTGAAGGATTATCAGTTATGAAGTGGATTTGGTCCTTCAGGAATTGTTCGATGAGCCCTGTAAATTGTGTGAGTCTGGGCTTGGGTCGATCCTTTACAAACTTTAGCAGAAAAATGCCATGGAAAGTGAGAACAAAAGTAATTTTTTTCTTTCCCTTGCTCTTCGATTAGCAGTCTATGGACATGGCGAGAACTTGAAAGTTGACTAACTAAAAGAATGAGTATTAATAATAGAAATGTAAGCCTGGGATTTTGAGTATCCATGAACACAAATGCTCTGAGTTTCTTTAATTATGCTCATTGTAGATAGATATGAAGTGTATTATAAATCAGCTATCTGGTGGTGAGGTTAGACCAAACCTGAAATTATTCTTTCCAAATTGCGTGAATGCCGAGATATCTTCTTCTTCCAGTTGCATTTTATAATCCATGCTGCTATATTGTCTCTGGAATTAATGTCGGGTCAGCATTTGGTGGCACCTACGCCTATTGTTTGTTCTTTAATTTGATTATTTTGGTTCTTAACTATCTTTCAAAATAAAAATTGATCTCTAATTTATCAAACTAAATTGGCCGAATTGTTTAAACACCCTAATTGATCATTGTATTGGATTGTTTAAATAAATACCATTAGTTTCATATTAGATTGACATATAGGTAGTACCCCAAATAACGAGTATCTTTATAAATTATATAAAATGATTAAAAAAATCTGATTTTATTTTTTAAATTAATTTAATCTTTGAATTTGTTTTGATCTTTATAAATTAATAATTTTAAATAATTTATATTGAAATGTTATAACTTTAAATATTATACATTTTAAATGATTAAATGTTATAAATGAGTATAATTTTAAATAATCTATTTGTTTTTAAATAATTTGAATTTGTATTGAAATGTTATAATCTTTTTAGCGTTATTCTTAATCTAAATAATACAATTTTAGTTTATTTATCTAAAAAAACAAAATTGAACTACTAAACAATTTTCATTCCCATTCAACTCTAAACACCAACTACTAAACAACCCTAAAGATTTGGCAAATGGCTAATTCTTTCTTTAAAGAAAAATAAGGCTCAAGTCCCTCTTTTAGTCTTTTTCATATGGGTTGGATTGCATTAAGTTCATTGAAAGAGATCAAAACGACCCAAAAGTTATAGCGTGCAGATATTAGGTAACCTTCTTCTTTTTTTTTTTTATTATAAAACTTATTAAATGACAAACGATGGTAAACGAATTATCAAAAGATGATCAGTTGAATGGCAAAACTAACGGATGGCAAGTGGTGCGCACTCACTGTCTTTTGGGAATCTATGCCCATTGCTATTTGAGTAACTTATATTTTTAGTCTTTTTCTTATTTTTAAAGTCTTCTAAAGCATTACTCAACTAACTCACAACCATTTAAATTTTATATTTTTGGGTTTTGCATATCAAAGGAATTCGTTTCCATTGGATTTCGGTATATAGGTGCCAGTGGGAAGCATTCTGTACTCTATCAAAAAACAGTGGATTGCATGAAATTTCAAAGTACCATTGAAAGAATAATCTTAGTGGCCAATGAAGCCTTAGCCTAATGCCTAATGCCTAAGATGGAGGTCTCGATTCTCCTTCCCACCTACAAATACTTTGTATTTATTATGCTTCTGATGGGTTGGATTCTCCTTATTAAGCTTTTATTTGTATTTGAAAAATTGTACTTGTATTAAGTCTGCTTAAATTACGGCATTTCCTGACTAATACTTTGTAAATAGTAACTGATAAAAAAAATAAAAAAAAAATTAATTCAGCCCTTCCATTCCTTGTAAATAGTGACTAATGGCAAATAAAAAAAAAAAACAATCTCAGGTCAAAAAAAGAACAATCTTAGTGACCTAAGATTCAGACTTTGTACTTTACAGTGACCCAAACCAAACTTATAACTATCTATACCCTCATCACCAAATTGAGTCACTGTTCAAGATAAAATTCTCTTTGTCCTTTTCTTTTCCTTCAACGGCAAATCTACACCGTCCCCTGCTATCTCCACAGCAAATGATTTACCTTTGGCATGTGCAAAGGAAACTTCTTCCCATTTACCTTTAGCATTGGCTTTGAAGTAGGCTCGTACCGTGATATTCAAATGCTCCTTGGTTTCACGTTTATCACCATTTTAAGATGCTAGTTGAAAAAGAAACGTGTTTTACATTTTTATTTCCTGTAACATAAAATAAATACTTTGTGCCGGTCAAAATTAATGTAGTTGGACTTAATAACTAACACTTGCCATAAGCTTTTGTATTATTTACGAGACAAGAGAAGATTCTTACTCTTTTACGTATGTTGAAGTTTTCCGAATTTTTTTACTTAGTTTGTCCAAGATAAGATGAAAGTAAGTGCATGGTGAGCCCTTTAATTTGAGTATAATTTCTTGAATAAGCTAATTCTTTTCTTAATTTAAATTAAATTAAATTAAATTAAATTATTTTGCCAATAAAAAAAAAAAAAGATTATAAAGTGATTTCGTTTATTCAACCTAATTGAAAAAGTAGTAAAAGTTTTGTTCAGTGCATTTTGATTATGATACTCTCGTACTATTTACAAGCCTGTTTGAAGGTTGTACAAGTGACATAAGGTTTAAACCCTAAACAACAAAGTACTAAAAAGCCCTAATAGACTCTAATGTGTTTATGATGCTTACAACAGGACACTCGAAGAATAGGGCACCACAAGAAAATTTCGGATTAGCGAAGGATTTTTGTTTCTAAAGTAAGAAAATCCGTTGCTAAATGGTGTTAGAAACAGAAAAGGGAAGTAACATATTTGTTTTGTTGATCCGAATAGGAGACAAGACATTAATGACCGAGGAAATATCTCGAACTATTAAGTATGAAGTGTTATATATTTTGAAAGGTTATGTAATGCTCAATCAAGTCTCTGTCTATTTAAAGCGTTTTTAAGTCGATTTAGAAACAATTTCAATCCATTGCTAATTTAGGCATATCTTCATTAATAAAAGTGTCTTGCGTCGGTTTCTAAAGTGTCTCTAAAATTTTTTATTTTAAAACAAAATTTTAATTATAAATATATATAAAACATTTCCTTATATTTTATAAGCTAAACTTGATTTTGTTATTAAAATATGACAACTTAATGAAAACATATAAATTAATTTATATATATATAATACATAAATAATTGAAATATACATATAAATTTAACTATAAGACTCTAGTTAATAAAAAATAGAGGTTATTATTTACTCTTTTTTGAAAATATTTTAACTAATCACCAATGGGGAATGGATGAAGAAATACGAACTCGTACTCCTACAAGTAAAGGGAGCTCGAGTTACAATTGTATTAAGAAAAAATAATAATGAAAACACGATAAGAAGATACGAAGGAAAGAACTAAATTTACAACTTGTCAAATATATATTAAAAAATAAATACTAGATGGATATGATTTTTACATTTGGAACATTCGACTTACAATTGAAATGTATTTAACAATCTTGTCTTTAATCATTTACGATGTGGCTTGAAGATTATTAGGAGTTAAAAGAGGATCATCAAGCGGGAAAAGCCTGTTAGTATTAAGTGCAGTGAAAACCACCAAACTGAGAGATACAAGAACTGAAAGTGAAGATAACACTATCATTATCGAATGGGCAATAGTTCCCTTAACCTCATGTGCATATTCTGCTGATGCTGCTGCCAAAATTGTTAAAGGGAAAGAGTATGCCCACCAAGCTACATTGAACTTTCTTGTGGATTTCTTGAATAGTGCTGGCCTTGAAACCTACATCATAACCATTCTTCTTAAATATAAAATTTCTATAATTAAGCTAAATTAAAAAGAAAATTCAAATCCAGTTATAGCAAATATATTACTAGTGATAAGAAGACGAAAAAAGAGAGAAAGAAGAGCATCTTTGCCACGTCATCAAAGCTTCCGGAAATAGAGTTCCAAGCCAAACTTGCCATGCTTGGAGCAGCAATAAATAAGAAGAAAACTGGGCTTAACATTGTTGGTATGCAATTTCCCACACTTAACCTTTGATATAATGTTACAAAAAGCACAAGATAATGACTCATCCCCAGTGAAAACATGCAAATAGAAATCTCTCTCCACTCCATTTCGGCTGCTGCCTGAGCTCCGACCAAGTTTCCGATAACTGATAACTGGCTTGTCGGATTCGCAGCCATAGATAAAGATCTCTTCCCTTTAGTAAACCATTGACCATAAATTTTAACATCAAGCACTAACATTGGAACAACAAAATCCCAAAACAGAGAAACATAGTAAATAGATTTTGAAGTGAAAAAAGGTGATGATTGAAGTAAAAGAAGCCAAGAAATCCAAGGAGCAAAAAGATAGTTGACTCCTACATAATGGAGAAATTCGCCTTTCACTAGCTTAAAGTGAAAGAAACATCTAAATATATAAACAAGAGAGAGCAATGCTGTTGTGAAGAAAGCTATTGACCAAAGAAGAACAAAAGCTAAAGAGGGCATCCCTTGAAAGAATCTTCT
>CANUEX010013995.1:0-26701 GCA_948099535.1 Jatropha multifida
AATTTTTATTCTTAAATCCTATTATATTATTGGGCAAAAATAAAAGGATTTACATATATGCACAATTGATTTTATTATATAACATTATGCAATTGTTTGATAGAATTTGAAAATAAATTACCAAATTTATTTGGAAAATGACCAAATTTATTTGGAAAATGAAATACAGTTTCTTAAATAAAAATCAAGTCAGCCAAAGGATATAAATAAATATAAGTATATTTATATCTATATCCATTTTATTTTAGAAAATGAAATAATACTTGTTTTGTTGGAATTCAAAAGATAATTGCAAAATTGGTTAAAAGTAGAATATGATTTTTAAAAAGAAAATTTGGTTTAGCTAAGTAATTATAATAAATGGATTCAATTAAATTTAATATTCATCTTTGTTATTCAGATAAATAAATAAAAAGACAAATGATAACTAAAAATTACTTAAGAAAATATAGACTTCAAAGATAACGAATGAAATAATCAAGTAATTTAAAATATAGAATTATGACACTGGATGAAAACAAAATGTATAAACTAAAATAAAAATCTTAAGACTTTATATATTAATAAAGGACTGAAAATACAATATGAATTTGGTAATAAGTTGAGGAAGTTCAACAAACCGATGTGAAAGCTTTATTGATTAGAAGGAATTAATTTCTTGCTTTTAGGTGAGTAATAATATATAATGCTTTACCAAATTCATTACTGCATAATTTATTTTATGCCTTGTGCTTATTACTTCTAAATTCTTGCATACATAGTATGTGGATGAATGTTTGTGCAATGATAAATGCTGTGAATAATTGGTTTGTACATGACGATATGTGATTGTTGTGTGAGAGTTGGAATGATGTGAATCACCTGGGTTGAGAGCACGGGCATGGTGAGAATGCCGTCAGTGGGCCGTAAGCGGTGGATATTAAAGCATGCTTGGGGAAAGCATAGTCCTGTTAAGGTGATTTCACTGACTAACAACCACTTGATGTGCATATGGTTGCAATTGTCTGTTGATGATATGATTGACATTGTGTGAATGGAGAATGTTCATTTAGAATGTCTTAAGTATCATTTGTGTGAATGTATGGATTTGGTATTATATGTTATTATTCACTGAATTTTATATTCACCTCTTTCCCCCTTTATCCTTTATTTTGTTTCAGGAGATTGTGAATCATTTGTAAAAATTTGGAGCTTTAGTTTCCTTTCCTTTTAAGATTATTTAAAGAAATGTTTAAATGTGTAAGATAGAATCATTTAGGATTCTTTATAATTGTACAGTAGTAGAAAATCCGCAGTTATGATAAGATTTTATGATTGTAATAATAATGTTAAGTGTACGTAAAATTTTATGGGAACGGTTGAGTTGAATGAAATAAGGCCTTGTAATAGTTTGAATCATTAAAAATATAATGGGCCAACTTGTAGAATATTTTCACATAATTATAGTGTTAAAATCAGAAGTTAGGCTTACTACGGACCTTGGTTGCCTTAAGCTTTCCCAGGCCCTAGTGCCGGTTCGGCCCTTGGAAACGGGTCGTGACAACTAGTGTCAAGGAGGAGTGAAAGAATGTATGTTGTGACACTATTCCTATCACATTAGCTAATATTTTGATTAGTTTTGTTTTTGTTATTATTAAATCTGCATTTTGATTGAAAAATCTAGAGTTTGATGAGTGAATGGTGTAGCATGCTTTAAGCATTAATTTACGGAAACATGTTCCTGAAATTAAGGAAGTTAGGTGTTGACAGTAAAAGAAAGTTTCTTTTGTAAACTGATGTATAAATAATTTAATCAATGAATATGAAAAACAACTCCTCTTTATTCAGCTTTATGTGTGTGTGTTGCTCTCACATTCCATCAGTTTCTTTTTGTTGTTTGTAATGAACCTCAAGGATAGAAACTGTTGGAGGAGTTTTACCCAAATATTACATTGGAGCAAACGTGTGTAAGCCCCGACACCCACCCACCCCCAAAAAAAAATGATAGAAAATCAGAGAGAAATTGATCTATTGTTTCAATTGTAATCAAAGTCTCACAATCTATAGATTTTTATATTTTCACCTCTGATATATCAAGAGGAAATTGTAGACGTAAAATTTATTCCTAAAATTAAGAAGCAAAAAATTACAAAATACAAATTATATTTGTGATGTAGTGGATACAATCTCTAGTGAAATCTTCTATTACAATGAAGATTATCCTCTAATTCTTCTCTTTGTCGGGAGCGCAATTCAAGGGTCAAAAGACTTGATCTTGAACACAATTCAACGGCCGAAAAGACTTGACGTTGAATTGACGAAAAACGAGTGTTTGACGATTTAAGGGTCGTGGAGACTTGATCTTGAATTGACATAGAACTTTGATTCTTTAGACTTAAGAGAGAACTTTTGAGTCTTGAGTTTGGCAGAGCTTCGAAGCTTCTTTTCTGTCTTTTTCTCTACCCATTTATGTGTGTCCATATATAAAGAGAGGCCTCCTATTTGTAGAGATTTGAGGGGGTCCCTTTGCCAAAAGATGTAATTCAATTGGTCCACTTAGCAGGCTCTGATTGGTTGCTCCTGCATCACCTGACTTATGTAGACATCTAATTTATTAACCAAGTCTTAATTTAATTGGTCCATTTGACTAATTTTTATTGGACTTTACTATATTATTTATTTATGCAGTAAATAATACTTATCTAATAATTTTATTTAATAACCATTTAAATATTTTGATCGGTTATTAAAATAAATTATTTAATTTAACTAACCAATATTCAATTGGCTAATTAAAATAATTAAGTTAATAATTAAATTAACTTAAATAAAATTTAGTTGTTTACAGATGCCCCCTCGAGACTTGTTCATGAGCTTGCTTGAACGGGTCTCGAAAATTTGAAGAATTTTTTTTCAATTCATGCCCCCTTTCCTTTTTTTATGGCATGACTTTTTTTCTTTTCTTTTCTTCTTCTTCTTTTTTTTTTCAAACCTGAATTTTCAAGTTTAATATTTTTTTTTCCTGACAACTCTAATTTAAGAAGCCTTCTTTTTAGACCAAATAGTGAAATTCTAATTAATTTTTTTAATTAGAATTTCCTATTATTTATTTTTGTTTCTTCAAGAAATTAAATTTCTCATAATTTGGAATTGAGAAACTAAAATCCTTGTCGAACTCAGAGTTAAAAATCTGAATCCTTATCAAATTCAGATTTGAAATTTTTAAATCCTTGTCGGATTCGGAATTGAAAAATTTAAATCCCTGTCAACTCGAAGTTGAAAAATTTAAATCCTTGTCGAACTCGGAGTTGACAATTCTATATAAAAGGGATTCTCCTGCTTGATATATTTTTTTTCACAACAAAACTTCAAGAAAGTCGGCAGTAACTTCAATCGTCTAACGCACACTCAATTGTTAGGTACGCTTTTTTTTCAACTCAATTGTAGCTAATTCAGTTTATGTAATTGATTTTTTTTTACTGTCTCCGCACTTTAGCTGCTTTAATTTGCTTTTTCCTTTAACTTGAATATCATTCGCGGCATTACTTTGAATTGATGACTGCATAAACGTGTCAACATATCAATTATTTGCTTTGCCTTAATTTGAAATGTGATCTTCATGTGCCCATGCTCCTTTTTTAAATTTATGGAACTATATTTAAGACATTGGTTGATATCAATTTATATAGTATTTTTCACATGCGCATGTCAATTCTTTTTTTTTTTTTGTCAATCAAAATTGGACTTTGAATTTTGACTCAAGACATGAAAGGCAAAATTCTGCCCTTGAAAGCCTTGCTTCGTGGCCGGTCACCGAAGCACTGCCGCCGCCGTGCATGGTGGTCGGGAAATTGACTTTTGCCTAGAAATTTGTGAGGGTCACATCAAAACGCTCGAAATTCCATGGGGAACTCAAATCCAGTGTTCGATTATCAGCACAGTGGCCCATTTGGCCGAAAAAGCTTCGACAGTACTTCGCTGCTGTTGTTCATGGCAGTCTAGCCATTCGAGCCTCTCGCCTATGATTGATGAAGGGAAGACGACCAGGAAGCGGAGAGGAATAGTCCATAGTCAACCTCCACGCTTGAAGCAGCCGAAACGAAGCAAATCGTCAGAAAAACTCCATCGCACGCCAACACAACTTCCAGCAACGATTTCCTCCGATTCAGGCTTCTATCCCGCGAATTGAAATTATAGATGTGTTTCTCTTGTCGAGGAGATGAACTTAGAGTCCTTACCCATCGATTTTCGTGGCCGGTGTCCGGAGAAAGCGATGATGGAGGTGGCTGGCGGCCCGTTTCCCCTGTTGCGCCGAACGAAGAAGAAAAGAAACTCTTTCTTTTTTTTTATTATTATTTCATTTTCTTTTATTTCCTTTTATTTTTTATTCATTTATATATATATATGCATACATATACATATATATATTTTTTATTTCCTTTTATTTTTATTCACTTATATATATATATATATGCATACATATACATATATATATTCTTTTTTTTAAAATTTCTTGATTGATGATCATGACAATAATCTCACATGCTTGCTTTTAATTTGTATGTCCAATTTAATGGATGACCAACAACCTGTAAATTTAGTTTTGGCCTAAACACAGTTGACCATATGGATTTAATTTTTTTTTCTCTAAATTCCTATGAAATATATTTGCCATGGACATGTCAAAATTGATTTTCATTGATTTTTTTTTTAACAAGTCCTCTTTTAATTTTTTTTCAGGCAGTTAGCTATTTTTGAGACTTCATCAAAATGGTTTGCATAATTGACCTTTCGGCTTTGCGCAAAATTCCATGTATGAAATTTTTGAGCGACAACGAAGATGATTCAAACTCTGGAATAATCTTCACTTTTCAAAGATTTGTTGATGAATTTTTGGGAGCCAATGCATCAAGCAAAGTTGACCCTCCTCATCTTATGAATTGGACTATTGAACGGACATGTGAATTCCAACTTTCACATGAAGTAGTTAAGCGTGTCCAATGTCTTTTACTACAATCTTCACTTCATTCGCCTCAAACTCCATCAAATAATCTTCCACTTTTGAGGAGTCGCATCCATAGCAATGAAATTTCTTGGCATCCTTCCTTCAAATTTGCTGGTGAATTTTCATTTGTCGAATGCTATTGGGAGTGGCTTGAAGATGTGCTGGCAAGTAATAAGTAATTGCTTTTGAAAGCCAATGTGTATCATGCCTTGTTCGCATCACTCTTCACTTATGACCGTTGCCCTAACGTCATTCATCGTTTTTGTGAACATTGGAGTGCTTCAACAAATACTCTTTTCCTCCCAGCTGGAGAAGAGTCGATTTCTCTTTTGGATTTGAAGTTCCTTGGTGGACTTCCAATCCATGGCTCATTTTATGATGAGATGATTCCTTTAGCTGCAGATCTTACCAGAGCTGATGGAGATGGAGCTGTTTTCCTACCACGAAGCTGCAAATACATATTCTATGCTTACTACAAAAATGCCAAGCGGGTTGAAAGCACCTTTGAGTTGAATATTCGCAACTGGGTAAACTTTTGGTTTCGCGGTTCTATTAGATATCTCGAGCCTCCTAAAAAGGACTACACTAAGAGAACTACTCCTCCCAAGAAGAATTTTAATCCTTCAGGTGTTATTGCCAACAAGTTACCACGAGATGCAAACTGGCAAAAGCCTTTTGAAATTCTAAACGTAGAAGATGATCTACGAGAAGAAGTTTATTTGGCTGCTTTGATTTCTTATTGGTTATGCAAGTTTGCTCTTCCACATGATCTAGTGAATCTTATTCGCCCAAGCACTTTCAAAGTAGCAAGTAAGATTGCCTCCGGTGAAACCTTTTCCTTGGCTATTCCTGTTTTGGCAAGCATTTATACGAGCTTTCGAGCAATTTCTACTGCAATAACTTTGAAGAGGTGTGAAGTTCCATTAAATTTCCATTATGTTTACGCTTGGCTAGCTAACCGTTTTGACACGCATTTTACGCATGATATTGATGGGGATGCTAGAGTGACTTCCTATAGTGGACAACGAATGGCCAAATGCTACAATGAAACTGAAGTCACCAAAATTTTCATGGAAAGGAAAGCTCATTTGGGTCCATCTCGTGTGATGAAGAGAGACCTCCTTTTAGAGGATAATGGCAAGTTATCTTCACAAAAAGCGGAACACTTTATCAATCTTTGTTCAAGCTTCTTGACTTTGCGCTATAAGAACCAATACTTCATTGAGTCATATAGCCCCCACAGATTTAGTAGACAATTGGGTTATTGCCAAGATCTTCCTGGTTACATGGACATATCCTTTGCAAAAGTGTGTTTGGAAATAGTCATACAACTTTGGGAATCTTACGTCCATTTAGCTAGTGGTGCTAAACTAACTGTTCCTTCAGTGAGGCTTGATAGTCGTTTCTCTTGTACTGAAGCATATAAGGATTGGTGGAAAATGGAATGTTCTAAAGCTTATGCCAAAGTTAAAAGCAATGCCAAAACTATTGAAATCTTCAAAGTCTTCCCGTCTAAAGAATTCAAATGTTGAGAAGAATAGATGCATCCCTTTAAATCCTCCTCGAGAATCTACTGTTGAGAAAGATAAGAGAGAGGCACCAATTATGTTAAAGTTGAAACAAACAGCTGCTGGTACTTCTACATAGAAAAATTCTCTTATAGAAGCTAGCGATGAGTCAAATCCCTCAAATAATGATATCTCCATCCAAGCTGCAACAACTCCAAAAATAGCTAAAGAAGCATTGGATTCCCACTCCAAACAAAGGCGTTCTAAAAGGAAGATACTTAATTCATCTCCTTCAAATGAAGAGCAGCATGATTTCAACCGTTGTTGAAAGAAAATAAAGTGAAACAAGCAGGCTTCATCTGCACAATAACTTTATGATGCTGATGACCCGATAAGCTTTTTTTCTTTTTCTTTTTTTTAAACTTCTTTTTTTCTTTTACTCCAATCTCTTGAACCCTTTTTTTTTCAAATTTCTTATTGCAGATGGGTTTCAATGACGTGATTTGCGATGATGAACCTTGTGCATTGCCTGTAGATAGCATGAGTTCTATACTTGGGCCAGCTTCTTTCGATCTTCCCTTAATTACTTCGAAGGATCTTGATGAAAATCCTCCATTGAGAGAATCTAGCACTGGTCACTATAGTCGAAAACCACAAGATACTCATCAAACAAAGAAAATGAGTTGTCCTGCTACTTCTGAAATGTCTGGATTTTATGGTAATGATTGTATGACTGACTGTTACCGTAAAGTTTTAGTAATGTCATGGAAGGGATTAAGAGCCAAAATTGATCAAACTTCTACAGCACATGTTCCTTCTCTTGCTAAACAAGCCCATATAATATTTGATGGTATTGAAAAAGGAGAAGGATTTGATACCACCATCTTAAGAGAGCAGTTCGCGGGCTACCTCAAGCTTGTAAATGATTTCTTACATCTGAAATCATCTTTTTCTTCAAATGTTTCATCAGAATTTCCACTGAAAGAATTAGAGAAGTTAAAAGGGAAATTGGATGATTCTTTAAATCTTGAGAAAGAGGTCATTGCCAATGCTTCATTGTTGAGGATGAACTTGCCAAAATGAGAAAGAACTAGCCAGGCTAACTTCAAAGAAGAAAGTACTTGAGTCCTCCTTAGAAGGTATAAAGAGTGATGTCTTGGAGAAACAAAGCATGGTTTCTCAAGCTCGTGAAGAAATATCCAAAGTTGAAACTATACTAGTCCGTAGTGAAGAAGATGAGCGATCTCTCTCTAAGTTGCAAAAACTTCTTTCTGATAAGCGCACTGAGTTGGAGCAACTTGAATGGAATCCATAGAGGCTTTTTTTTTAGACTTTGCTTAGTCTTTTTTTTAATGTAATCAAATTTCTTCATTATTAATAAAATTTGATTTCATTAATTAATCATTACACTTATTCTTTTTGCTCAATTTTGATTTTTTTTTTGTAGTTGTACTTAGCAAAATACTAAGTTGCCTACGTACCTTCTTTTTGAAAGGATCAAGTCATAACGTAGTTCAATTACAAGAGAGATTTTTTTTATGTGTTTGTGTGACTGAACTTAGTGTAATACTAAGCTGCCTACGTACCTTTTTTTTTTTTTTTTGAAGAATCAAGTCAGAACGTAGTTCAATTACAAAAGAGAGATTTTTTTTTATGTGTCTGAACTTAGTGTAATACTAAGTTGCCTACGTACCTTCTTATTAAAAGCTTTGCACATTCAGGCTTGATAACACTCCAAACATTGTTGTGCTTCAAGTCGTTTTTCATCTAGTGCTTCTAACTCTTGTAGGCGAAGCCGAGCATTATATTCATTGGAGAGACCTTCTTGAATGGCAATTCTCAAGGATGGAATTTTTTGTTCAAGAGGAAGAACAACTTCTACACTATAAACAAGCGAATATGGAGTTGCTTGAGTTGATGTTCTATATGTAGTTCGATAAGCCCATAATGCTTCCCCTAAACCTTCATGCCAATCCTTTTTTGATCGATTGACTATTTTCTTGAGAAGTTTGCCCAGAGTCTTACTGAATGCCTTTGCAAGTCCGTTTGCTGGTGCATTATACATGGACGAATTATATTGCTTGAATTTGAATTGGTCACATAACTTGTCCATGGCTTTATTGTAGAACTCCCTTCCATTATCAGTTATGATGTATCGAGGCACACCAAAACGATAAATGATGTTTGTTCTAATAAAGCTCACCACAGTCGCCTTCTTGATTTCTTTGTATGGAGCAGCTTCAGCCCATTTTGAGAAGTAATCAGTAGCAACAAGAATGTATAGGTGACCACTTGAACTTTTTGGAAGCGGTCCTACAACATCCAATTCCCAAGCTTTGAAAGGCCATGACGCTACTGTTGGGTGAAGCGGTTCAGGCGGTTGATGAATTAAGTTTGCATGCAATTTACACTCTTAACATCTTTTGGCGTAATTCATGCAATTTGTTACCATCGTTGGCCAATAGTACCCCATCCTCTTGATCTGAAAATGCAACTTTGCCCTAGATTGATGTGCACCAGAAACACCTGAATGTGCTTCTTCCAGAGCTTTGATAACTTCTTCCTCCCCAAGGCAGAGTAGAAAGACTCCATCAAAAGAACGACGATAAAATGTGCCTTTGAAGTTTATGAAGCGAGAAGCCCGACGTCTTACTTCAGCTTTCTTCTTTGGATCATCTGGCAATTTTTCGTGCTCCAAACAATTGACAAGAGGTTGTCGCCAATCTTCTTTATCAATTTGATAGACGGAGACAACGTCCGCTTCTTCGAGTTTAACATCCAACATGGGCGGTATTACCCATCTTTTGCATATCGGCACCCTCACTTCTTCATCTAGCAATGTTAGAGTTGATGCCAAATTTGCTAAAGAATTAGCTTGCTGATTTTCTTTCCGCAATATGTGCTCGATGGAAACACTATCAAACTGAGAGAAGTTTAACCGCATAGTTGAAGTAAGGCAATAATTCTGGCTTTCTTACTTTATATAAAGAAAGTACTTGATTGATTACTAGCTTTGAATCTCCAAATACTCTCAAGTTAGATATTTCCATATCAATCGCCATTTCTAGGCCAAGTATCAAAGCCTGATGTTTTGCCACATTATTTGAACACCTCTCGACTAAGTTAAATGCGAAAGGTAAAATTTCTACTTCTGGAGTGATGAGAACAACTCCAGCTCCTACTCCCATTTGACTGGATGCACCATCAAAGAACATTCTCCAAGGTTATAGAACTTCAATAAGGAAAACTTCTTCATCTGGCAACTCTTCAGAGAACTTCCAATCATCAGGAATAGGATGATTTGCAAGGAAATTAGCAAGAGCTTGACCTTTTGTTGCCTTCTGTGGGATATACGTTATCTCAAACTCTTAAAGTAATAGAGCCCAATTCGCTAACCTTCTAGAGAAAACTGGTTTGGCCATCAAATATTTGATGGGATCAGCCTGTGAAATCAACCGAGCTGAATGAGCCTGCAAATAATGCCTTAGTTTCTTTATAGCAAACATTAATGCTAGACACATCTTTTCGATTGGCGAATAGTTCAACTCAGCACCAGTTAGAATTCTACTGAGATAATACAACGCGTTCTCCTTTCCTTCATCATTTTCTTGCGCTAATAATACTCTCAAAGAGCATTCTTGAGCAGCAATATACTGGATAAGGGGACTCCCTTGTATTGGTGCTCTAAGCACAGGTGGATTCATCAAATATGATTTAATTCTTTTAAAAGCATTACTACATGCTTCATCCCATTCGAAAGGAACTCCCTTTTTCATAAGTCAACTGAACGATTGACATCGACTGGGTAGATTTGAAATAAACCTTCAAATGTATAATAATTTCCCTTGTAGGCTTTTGAGTTCATGAATGTTTCAAGGTTCCAGCATTTTGAGGATTGCATCAACTTTGGATTGATCAATCTCAATGCCTCGATGTCTCACAATGAACCCTAAAAACTTTTCTGAAGAGACTCCAAATGCACATTTTAAAGGATTCATCTTCAGCTGAAATTTACATAATTGTCGAAATACTTGTCGAAGATCCTGGATGTGGTCAGTTGCTTTCTTTGACTTTACAACTAGATCATCAACATAGCACTCAACATTTTTGTGGAGCATGTCATCAAAGATTCTTTGCATTACTCGTTGATAAGTAGCACCAGCGTTCTTCAATCCAAAAGGCATAACTGTATCGCAATATATACCTTTCGGCGTTTGAAATGCTGTCACTTTTGCATCCTTGACAGCCATTGGGATTTGATTATAGCCAGATGAGTCGTCCATGAAAGAGAGTCGCTCATAACCAGTTGTGGCATCCATCATAATTTCAATGATGGGAAGAGGAAAATCATCCTTCGGACATGCATTGTTTAAGTCTCAAAAGTCTACACAAATTATTAATTGCCCATTTTTCTTTTTGACAGGGACAATGTTTGAGATCCAAGTAGGATACTTGACTTCCCTTATGAAATCGGCTTCAATGAGTTTATTGACTTCAGCTTCAATCAGGGGGATTAACTTTGGATGAAATCATCTCTGAACTTGTTTCACTGGCTTCACCCCAAGTTTAATTGCCAAATTATGGACTGCTACCTTAGGATCCAATCCTGGCATCTCTTTATAAGACCATGCAAATACATCTCGATACTCCTGAAGTAATTCAACATACTCCATCTCCTCCTCAGATGATAAATTTGCACTAAGGAAAATTGGGCAAGGATCTTCTACTGTTTCGAGATTGATCTCTTTCAACTCATCAACTGTAGCTTTATTCTCCTCTTCCAAAGCCAACGGAGCATCCTCAGCACTTTCCTAAATTGGATCTTGGTCTTGATCCATATCTTGAAAAGTAATATGGTCAACCATCACTACATCTAATTCTTCTTCCTCAGTTTGATGAGAGACTTGGCTAATTAAAACCATAGTATGGGGTTTTGCCTTCAATGTGGACCCCGTGGTCACCAACCACTCAGTTTTTCTTTTCATTCGGGAGGGGAAGTTGCTATGCAAATCATTATAGTCTATAGCAACAGCAGACTGCTTCTTCTTGTTCTTCTTTCCTTTACTTGGCTTCGATATCCCAAGTCTTTAGTGAACGGAGGTTTTACTGCTTTCAGTCTTTGCACCTTTTGGAGTTCCAATTCGATTGAAGACCGAAATACTATTTGAAAAAACTCCTAATCGACTGAAAATGGAAGGCCTTGAGACCTTGCTTTTTGTCTCCTCTACTTCTTCAACAGTAATGTGATTGGAGACTTCTCTTTTGATTTTTAAACATAAAGGAGCAAGAGCCTGATACCCCAGACCACTCTTAGACCTCTAATTAGCAGTACTCTTCTCCTTCCATACTTTGTGAATTTTGTTTGACAGTTGTTCACTATCACCATTCTTGAAATCCTTTGTCAGTCAAGCCACATCAATAGAACCATACCCAGCTTTAGCTAGCAGTTTATAAGCATTGGGGTCGAAACCACTGGTTCTTTTGGCGGGCAATGCTTCAAGCTCAATTATTGGACTTTTGGAAGGCCTTGCAAATCCCTTCAATGGTGGGTTGAAAACCTTAGCGGAAACAAGATTAGTGATCGGGAGAGTCAAACCTTTCAAGCCTTATATAATATCCTCCAGATTTGAGGAGGAATATTGATCATCTTTGCCTTTGGAGACATGTACAAAATGAAGCTTCATTTTTCTTACAATTGTTTGACTTGTCTTTGCTAAGGTATCCTCCTTGTTTTCCTCTTTCAAGGAAGATTTCCCTTCTTCAGTCTTCTTTGCAGGATCCTTTTCTTCAACATTCTCAAGAACTGGTGGTATCTCTTCAATTGAAAATTCCTTAAAGTAGAACTTTGCATTAGCAAAGTATGATTCAGCTTCAATAAACGGCTTCGAATCAGCTACAACTGTTCTTATCTTTCCATCTTTTGAATACTTGAACCATTGATGGTCAGTTGATGGCAGCACCTTATTCCCATGAATCCATGGATGCCCCAACAGTATATTGTAAGTTGTTCTTGCATCAATCACATGTAGAAGAACATTTGACTCCATTTTATCAATACGCAACTAGAGCTGAATTCTACTAACAGCCCTTTGCCCATTCTGATTGAAATCATGTATCATTAATCGACTTTGCTTCAGTTCATCCATGGGTATGCCCAGTTCCTTAAAGGTCTTGAGAGGCATAATGCTGACAGCTGAACCTAGATCAAGTAAGATTCAATTTATCTTCCTTTCACAGACATAACCTACAACAAACAAAGGATGATTATGGGGCATATCACCAAGCACCCAATCTTCATTAGTAAAGGTGATTTTCTCCATAGCAGTATAGTAGGCATTTGCCTCCTGAATCTCTTCATCGCTATCTTGTTTTAGCTCTCCTTCAACATGACAGTATGGAAAAGAAGTTTTGCAGCCATTAACTGTTTCGGCATGTATTCTACCAAAGTGATTGGTTGCTTGGGCTTTTGCTTTACACAGTGTTCTACTCGTGATTTGAAAATCCCTTTTGGCTTTTGAGACTTCGCTCGAGTTTTTGAGGAAGCTATTCGTGTTAACTTGACAAGTTTCTTCAACAGCTTATTCCTTTTTGGAGCCTCCTTAGATGGAAGTAGGTTTCTCCTTTTACTTCTTTTGCGAGTAACCAAAGTTCATCCTACATCTTTAAACTGGTTTTTAGCAAGCTCACTGCCCCCAGCAGTGCTCCCATCTCCTTGTAGCAAACTGAATTCATTTGGCAGAGAAGCTTGATTTGGAGCAGACACCTCAACTTGAATCGGGTCTAAAGAGCCAAACCTTATTGTTTCTTTTCTTGTTGAGATTGGCGATTCACCAACTGCTATTGTTACCATGTTAGCAGTCGCTTCCTCCTTATCGAAAGTGATGACACCACTCCTCTGAAGCTCCATAATTTTATCCTTCAAGATAAAGCACTTCCCAACTGGATGACTAATCAGTTTATGATACTTGCAATAATTTGGATCATCCACCCGATTTGCTTCCTTTGGGTGCTTCATCTCTAGCAATTGGATGAGTTTAGCTTTAAGCAGTTCATCTAGCATGTCTGATACATCAGAATCGAAAAAGGTATAGCTCTTTTCCTGCCTTTCCTTCAATGTAACCTTCTTTCTTTCTACAAGCTAAAGAGGAGTAGCCATTGTATGCTGCTTGCTTTCAACCTTAGGCTGTAACTTGATTGGCTTTGCTGTTACAGCCATAGATTGCTTTCCCTTTGATTTAGCAGGCGTTTTGGCGACTTTTCATGCCTCTAGCTTATCTTTTCCCTTTCTTGGCTCTTGAACTGAGAAATTTGATTCCCATGATCAGAAACGCTAAGTTCCATATCATGAGCCCGGGTAGCCAATTCTTCAAAAGTATGAGGCTTGATCCCCTGCAAGATGTAGCGCAATCCCCAATGCATGCCCTTGATGCACATATCAATTGCCGAAGACTCAAATAATTGATCCTTACAGTTCAAACTGAGACTTCTCCATCTTTCGATGTAGTCAATCACAGATTCCTCCTTCCACTGGCGGGTAGCTGTGAGTTCAATCATGCTTACTATGTGTTTGGTGCTGTAAAAGTGATTGAGGAACTCTTGCTCCAGTGGTTCCCAGCTATCAATGGAACCTGGCTTGAGATCCGTATACCAATCGAAGGCATTTCCTTTCAGGGACCGAACAAACTATTTAAGGAGCAGATCGCCGTTTGTGCCAGCATTGTTGAAAGTTTCCACAAAGTGGGCTACATGCTGTCTTGGATTCCCCTTTCCATCAAATTGTTGAAACTTGGGAGGTTGGTAATTTGATGGCATCCTCATCATGTCGATCCTCAAAGTGTACGGCTTCGAGTAAGTGTATGAAGGCTACATCGTCGTCTCCAACTGATCTTTTAGGGCTTCTTTAATCAGCTCCTTTAGCTGAACAGTCAAGATTGAGCCGTCAGTAGCAAGTTTGACATCCCTTTCTGCAGTCTCCCTTGATGGCATCGCTTTTGGTGGTGGGATGAACCCCTTTGATGCAGGCTCATCTTTTTCGAACATCTGACTTTTCCCAGTCACGCTATCCAACTTGTTCATGAGATAGGCAATTTGGTATTCTTTCTCCTGAAGAGCATGACTGAGAACTTCTAGTTGTAACTTCAAAGCATCCAGTTCTTCTCCTGATGTAGTTCCAGTCATCATAACAGACATGACATCAGAAGAGTTTGCTGCTGAAACAGTCGATCACTTTTGGGAAGCACCTTTCTCAGTTGACTCCACCAAAATTGGCGAGGCAACAACAGTTTGTTGAGGAAGAGGGGTCGTCTTTACATAAATTTATGTGACAGACTTCATCTTGATATTTGCATCAGGACTCGAATCGGCAGTGGATCTAGCACTGAGGACACTTGAAGCGCTAGTTTGTGCGACCTTTGAGGTGACAGTGATCTTTCTTGGTGCCATCGAATCTTTCAACTAATTTTGTTGAAACTCCGAGAATTGCAAAGCGAAGAGATGAGAGGTAGAGATGTCCCACCGGGCGTGCCAGAAATTTGTAGACATAAAATTTGTTCCTGAAATTAAAAAGAAAAAAAATTACAAAATGCAAATTGCATTTGTGATGTAGTGGATACAATCTCTAGTGAAATCTTTTATCACAATGAAGATTATTCTTTGATTCTTCTCCTTGTCAGGAGCGCAATTCAAGGGTCGAAAGACTTGATCTTGAACACAATTCAACGGCCGAAAAGACTTGATGTTGAATTGAAGAAGAACGAGTGTTTGACGATTCAAGGGGCGTGGAGACTTGATTTTGAATTGACATAGAACTTTGATTCTTTGGATTTGAGAGAGAACTTTTGAGTCTTGAGTTCGGCAGAGCTTCGAGGCTTCTTTTCTGTCTTTTTCTCTACCCATCTATGTGTGTCCATATATGAAGAGAGACCTTCTATTTGTAGAGATTTGAGGGGATCCCCTTGCCAAAAGATGTAATTCAATTTGTCCACTTGGCAGGCTCTGATTGGTTGCTGCTGCATCTCCTGACTTATGTAGACATCTGACTTATTAACCAAGTCTTAATTTAATTGGTTCACTTGCTAATTTTTATTGGACTTTACTACATTATTTATTTATGCAGTAAATAATATTTATTTAATAATTTTATTTAATAACCACTTAAATATTTTGATCGATTATTAAAATAAATTATTTAATTTAATTAATCAATAATTTAATTGGCTAATTAAAATAATTAAGTTAATAATTAAATTAATTTAAATAAAATTTAGGTTTCTACAAAAATATATTCACCTGTGATGTTTAAACCATTACATGATTATGAATTGGAGATTTCTAGAAATTACGAGAGTTGCTCTGTCGCTAACCTTGCAAAGTGTAAGTCTTATTCTAACCAAAATTTCTTTCCGTTATCTTCCTTCCTCACTGCATAACAATTGAAAACTGATTAGTAGTTACAATGTCTCAGACTCCAGGATCATATTCGTAGGACAACTGTCTTTACATTTGCGCACCTTGGATCATGAGGTTGCCTCGAGGTCAGTACTGGGAAACTCTCTTTAATGTTAAACTGATTTCCCAAAGTCGATTGAGCATTCAGAAAGTTGTTATTCTAATATACTGTTGAATCTGTGAGATGTCTATGCTACTAGGCAGTTTATTTTATTTATTCTAAGCTAAACATTTTGTAGTTATTCAAATAATCAAGTTTTACTTTTTTTTTTTTTTAAAGGAATGTTTCAAAAAATTACTTCTAGATAAAGTTGTTGTTTGTTCTCGTAGTGGGTATTAACTAAAAATCCTACTACCTTTCTCAAGCTTGCTTTGCCATTTCTTTCAACAAATACAGGTTACTTGAAAGCTTTTCTAGAATGATCCATGCCAAGAAACTGCCTTGTGTGAACAAACTGTGGGAAGGAAGAGACCAAGAAAGAGTTGATGATTTTATTAGGTTTCCAAGGAAACTAGAGAAACTGGAAGTAAGTAGCACAGATGGTAAATAAATCATAGACTGAAATATTAATCATCCATTTCTTACATATGGATGATATAAATGGGATTTGGATAACCAAATTATCAAAAGGAAAAGAGAAAGATCTCTAGGAAAAAGTTTTAATGCTGTTTGAGGACATGTATGAATTCAAACAAGCTAAACATCTATACATGGTCATCTTCCCATAAGTGATATCTAACTGAAATCTACCATCCATTTTTTGTAGCTAGTCACGGACTTCATGTGCGACCTCGCTTCGAGTTATTTTACTGGGAAATTGCCAATTGAATTGTCGGGTGATGAACAATCCTGTTTGCTTTCTGTGTTGCAAAATCAGGTTGACCTATTTCAGGTATATCTAATTGTCCTCATCAATTTTGCATTCTAAAATCTAAAAACCTGAAAATTAAAAAGGTGCGAACGTTAACTATAAATTGTTAAGCAGGATAGTAATGCAAGGTCCAGGCTGAGGAATGTTTTTGGGAAAGTTACTGACTTGTGCAACACTTCATCACCAGAGGTATATCCCACCTCTTTCGTCTTCGCTTGAGTGAGATTTTATCTCTTTTATTAAGAAAATTCAGATTTGTAATATTTCGTACTATGCGCAGGTGGTAGATGATCCCCATGAAAAACAAAAGGCAAAAGTCTAATTAGCAGCAAACTTTCTGATCCAATGGCATCCATATTCACGAACTTAGTTGTGTTGGTGATTTGGTGGCGGGTTGCCTGTTTCGTAAAATGGCAGTGTTCTTTTATCTCTTTCATTTTAGTTTCTTTCGATATCCAATAGTAGCCAATGGCTAGTGTAACTCATCATCAGTGCACTAAATCAGTGAAGCAATGGTCATTAATTAAATGACTCGTAGAAATTAAATTTGATTTCTTAATATTAAGAGTTGATTGCAAGTTTCTTCACAGGCCATTAACTCTTTAACAGTAGTGTTTTCTTGTTTTTGGATCCCACAAATTCAGCTTGTAAAGTATAAATAAATGCCCACATGAAAGCATATCCATTACAAAGCCGGTTGTCAAAACCTTTCAAAAGTCTTTTGCACACTACCATTTCAATATTTTCCCTGCCACTCCCTAGATCAAAGAATAAATTTTGAAAGGTAATTCTATAAATAATCGGTAACCGACTAAAACATATTATATAAATTTTTTTAATCAAAATGTTACACATGCTTAAGCATCATAAAATAAAACATAAAGTCAATCAGATAGTGATTTGATTTGTCTATTCACTTCCGTGAATAGTAAGAAATCTCGAATTCGAATCCAGTCCTTTTCAATCACAATTGTTTTCATTAATTTAATGAGCCAATAGAAAGATACTCCTTGTTATGTAGCCCTATTATTTCCACCTATAAAAACCTCCAACGAGCCTCAAGACTATTGTAAGATTTCCCCAAAAAGTTAGCTGCCCATGACTTCATGACACCTGTTACCACTTCTTAACAGATCCTACCGCCCGTCTCCAGCCAAAATACTCTGGTTGCTCTGTTTTTCTTAAATTTCTTAATCAACATAAAAATGTAGCGAGTATCTTTTCTAGGGCGAAAAATAGTAAGCTAATAGCTGCAAATACAATCTACGTATCCTAATTAAATAAAAAACCCCAGAACCTAAATTCAATTTTTTAATTACAACCTACCTCTGATCTCAGGTCAAATGCTCTTCCATGATAATTTCTAAGGAGCAAAGTCTCTATATCATTTTTCTCTTTTGACCTTTGTGAGTTCTTTCAGCCCTTCTGCATTTCTCGGATGCCTTTCTGTTGGCCTTGACACTAATAACGCCACTAGGAGAGATTGTACTGCATTTTTTCAGAGCTTGCTCAAATTCAGCTTCTTTATCATTAATAGAGTATTGCTGCAATAATTCAGGCTTCAGCAAATCCATATTCTCTATTCTCATCTTCTCCTGCATTTATAGTAAAAGTTTGAGTCCAACTAACATGGTTGGAAAGTTATTTGACAAAGTTGAAAAGCTTACCATCACTTGCTTAGCACCATCATTTAGATCTTCATCAACTGACACACTATGAGGCTGAAACTCAACCTAATTCCATAACAATCAATATCACCCCAATGTGAGAAATGGTAGGGAAATAATACAGAGAAAATTTCTGAGTGCACAATGCCATGCAAGTGTGAACTGAAATGAGATACAGTCTTGAAAGTGAAAAATTATTTTGACTGTAGGACCATTTACGGAAGGAAAATATATGAAGCTCTACTTAAAATAAAACCTAAATTCAGTCTTATTTGAGAGAATATATGTCCTCGAGCAAAAGAAAAGGGAAGACAAAAGAAAAGTGGGAATGGATTAAGATGTATATTCAAGTTGATGGCTGAAGCACAGCAAAGGGGTCGCTTTCAAAATTGAAAAATTGAGTAAATACGAGCTCTTTGTCCTATCTGATACTGGGAGTGAGCTCCATTCAATTTAAACAAGAAAACAATCCAAATTCACGAAAGGCTTGGTTTTTATTCAAAATTCGGCGTGGTTTTGATGCTAAAAAACTGAACCATAAAACATTATGTGTTTCCGTATTGCATTGTTGTCTTCTTAGCTTCACAGATCCAATAAGCTATCAATCCCCAAGTCACTTGCCACCCTCACCTCCACTCCACTATCCTCTCTCACTGTGCTTCAAGTCTCCACAGCCTCAGCTTCTTAGTTTGCCCCCTTCCTTCCTCCTCACTCATATTCAAGACTCAACAGCAATGGACTCGTAACACTGAGAGTTTGTCTGGCCTTATACAAGTAGTGGCTCCTCTCCTCTCTATACTTTAATGTGCTTTTCCTTATTTTACATTATATCCCTATTAATCCAGTAAACTAACTGTAAATCACTTGGCATGGTGTAAATCTGTAATGAATTCAACATTCAAGTGATCCTCAAAGAGCTGTAGTAGGATATTTACAGATGGTATCCTTTAATAAACAAAACCCTGCTTGATATTAATAAGTTAAGAGCTATGAAGAATCGCCCCAAAGTCCAAGGTTTAATAGAATTAGAACAGGAATAGTATATACGACTTGCAATTTTGTCAATGAAAGGGAAACTGGATGACTGATTGAACTAGGGTTAGCTTAGATGGTACAAAGGTATATATGATGAATGGAAGTGAAGAAGCAACAAATTAAAGATTTGCGTAAACCTAGGAAAATGTGGAAGTAGTGAAAAGGATTTAGAACAATCTAAATCCTAATCTAGACATAACCCTAAAAATAACTAAAAAAGAAAAAAAGAAGAACAAGCTAAACAAATGAAGCATTAAATTCGGAATTTGATGAACAAAATGTAGTGCAAGCGGTTGCAGCAAGGTTAAAATAGCCAAAACCATTGTCTACTTAGTGTGAATATAAGCTTAAATACCCTAGATTCATTAGTGAACCCAACAAAATAATAATTTTTTGCTTAACTATGCTTTTTTATTCGACAAAGATAGTATTCCAGCTTACCTTACTTTCATGAGGTAATCTCATATCCATTTCTTTGGTTAGAACACCATAAAAATACTTGTAAAATTTCATCATAACCTTGCGAAACAGATGCAGGACTTGCGTTCTTTCTATCTTCATTTGTTTCTGATTCCCAGCACATGAGCACAGCAAAAGTGCAGTAGAGAGAGCAGACCGTATAATAAATACAAGGCATAAACAATGAACTTCATACAACCAGCAGAAGCTGCAGAACTACATATATTATCATATAAGCTGTTCAAAAGGCACAAAGGGCTCAGAATTCTATAATCAAACCTCAATGTCAGTTAGATTCTGTAGCTGCAAGCCCATGCATAATAAAAGAGATGCTTGGAGATGTGATAATTGAATTGGAAGCTTCTCGTCAAAGTAGTAATAGGCAAAGGGTGGCAGAAGATGCATGACCTGAATCATTTTATTAAAAAGTTATGTTCATCTCAATTAATGACTTCCCTGCACATCCTTAAAAAAATAGCTAGTGACAAAGTAAATAGATATATGTATGTCACTATAAAGTAAAGGCTGCTCAAGAAATACTGGAGGGTATAAATGCCTCATATGCACTGCATAGAAAATATAGGTTTTTCTCTTTTTTGTTATTTTCTTTTTCTTTTTTTGGCAGGGATTGGAGTGTGCACGCACGTGGTGAACTGATGTCATTTTACGATTTCAGGTTGATTTGATAGTGAATCAGTTGAGAAATACCCTAAACATAATGTTTTTTCCTTTTTCCTTTTTTTACTAGTGGTACTTACAGAAATTCTTGAAGGGGAGGGGACTACCAAGAATAGAAAACTAATGGTGTTGGCTAAGGATTTGGCCACTTTTAGTCCATATATCTGTAAACATGCAGACATATATAAATTTAATGAAACTAGCAGTATAAAAGAATTTGAAAAGAGAAAATCCTTGATATACATAAATTATTAAAAGAATTCGAAAAGAGAAAATTCTCAATGGATATAAATTATTAAAAGAATTTGAAAAGAAAATCACCGTGGCACCTTTGCGACTTATGAACTACAAAGGCCAACAATATGTGCTTCCTTATTATGGTAAGTTAGCAAATATCAGAGCAAGAAAATGTTAAGAACTCAGGATTCTTTCTATCTCGAAGGTCTCAAGTTTCAATACTTCTGGGTTGCTGGCATATGAGGGTGGGTACTTAATTATTGATCAAAGAAGGGCAACCCTCCACTGTAGTACAACTACTGGACCGAAAAATGGTAGCACTACTTGTGACATGCATGATTACATTAATTTTCTAAAACCACATGATTTTGATCTCGACCCTTGAATCCATCAAACTTTACTTCTCAAATGCACTATATTAGAGGAGAAATGAGTAGACAAGGAATTTACACGTTATACTCTTTATGCCAATTCACATAGTATCAATACCACAAATGAATAAAATGCACCAAAAGGTTGATCGCTTAACTTATTGATGCATATAATATACGATAATAGAGATTCACATCTGACCTTCCCATAATCTTTACTATTGTTGGCATAGGAGTCCAGCAATTTCACATCATCCGGAGAGCAAATCAATTTTACCACAATAGAAGCTTCTTTTTCTGAACATAACGATGTCTCATTTTCTGAAAAGTCAATCTTTGGATAAAAAATGCTATAAAGAAACTAGAAAAGTTAGTCACACAAGCAAACTCTTATGTTCATGACAGAACTCAATATGTATGATATTACCTCATAGCAAGTTTATAATCTAAGTCCCGAAAACATAAAGGAAGACGTTTGACAAACTTTCCTTTGAAACCTATGGATAGCAATGATTTGTCAAATATCACAAATTCAAATAATGTAATTTCCCAGTAACAAATTTGTAACAAAGAAGCTCACACTGATAGAATGGAGTAAGAAAGTCAAGGGAACATAAGCCATCGCGTTCAATATCATCAGTCACCAATGGCCTCAACACCATGCAACTATGCTCACCAGTTGTGTTATTCTACGACATCAAAAGAAGAAATTCATCAAGTTACATTTATAGACTTGATAAATTAATTGAACTGCGAAAATGATGCAAATCGCATAAATATCTTAACTGGATTATCACAAATGTGAAAGGGAGTAAATTTATGTTTCTTCCAGAAACGAAAAAGATCCTTGTTAAGCCCAAAAGAAACACCAATGTAATTGACTCTCTCAGGTAATCTTTCACGAGGATGTATCAACAAAGGCGGAAGGTTTCGTCTAGGTGCAATAGTTTCTTCCAGCAATGAGGCCTGCAAGTATAATCATCAGACCTTGTGTTCAGTGTGCCATTGCACAGACCAGACTACGCAATATGATGAAGCAAACCAAATTCCATCACCAAACCTGATTTGCTGCTTGAATGATGTTTTTGTGAAGACTTCTTCCATTCTTTTCAACATTTGTCTCATCTATAGCAGTCAACTTCCCCTCATAGTATCTGAAATTTATCAAGAGCATTAATTTTCTTCTGACATGCATGATTGCATTAATAGTGAAGCAAACAGTCAATAAGAGTACTATTATTGTATTATCTATTGCTAACTGAAAAGCAAGGCTGAGAAGGATGCTAAAATCTTAGCCAAGCAAGAAAAGTACGCTCAAAATAAAAATGTGTTAAAATTGCAAGTGAATCATATATTCATCGATCTGGAAGGTAGAGAAAAAAGTTACGAGGAAAATAGCTTCGCTATACAACTTTAACTTTTTCAGATCTTTCATGGACCTATGTGCCTCACTCTTACTCAGCTAACTCTGAGCAACCATGTTGTCACTGCAATTATGATCATTGTATTGTATGGACAGCTAAGAGTACTAAAGGAAATTATATGATCAGGAAGTCTAAGAAAGAACGAGCATTATTTTGATTCATGATGCACCCCAAGTGAACCTGAGATATATTTTAATCTTTTATGGGGATGCAACTTGGTTCAGCTTGATAATTTCTCCTAGTATAACATTACGAGTTGTCAAGGGGCGGAGTTCATCTCTTCTATTCTCTTCATTTACACCTTACACTTCCGCTGAGTCCAGAAAGCTATGGAGGGTTGCTTACCATAGGCTATACAAGCTAAGTTTGATTCCTGCCCAATGCCAGAGATTCAGTTAGTGTTCCATGTACTAAGGTTAAGATAGAAGATCTCAAATCATGTATTGCATTCCAACTCCCATGCTTTCCCATGGTCAACAACCAACCACAACTCTCGTGTACTCCTTCACTACTCCTACAGGCTTGACGGACACCACTTTCAGGCTTACAAAGATCCAAGTAAATAAAGCATGCAATTTTCATAAATAGGTAGTCATGTATCTAAAATTCTCATTCCTTTTGGTCTTCTTGAGTGTTTTTAATTTACAAATCTGTATACAGATATCATCCCCTATATCTGATAAATAGGTACACTAAAAAATGTTAGCATTATTTTCTGAAAAATTATGCTTCCAAAAGGATTTGGAACATTACAAATTATGCTATTAATAATTTACTAGATGCCATCATAACATTTAGTTTTGTTTACAGCAATTAATTGATTAAGAACAGTAAACCACTTAGAGTATAACAAAATAGTTTAGAACTTTATTTTAGAAAGAAATTATACAAATTTGTATCACCAACTTTTGTCTAAAATACTTTGCATTATCAGGTTCATGGGCTTTCTTGCCCCGGAAAAAAGGTAGAACTGAGAAACTGTCCCCCTTCAATGCCAAAAGGGGAATTTGAAAACAAAAATGGAACAGAAAGCACTGATGTAAAGCAGAAAACATATGACATTTGAGACATTCAGATTGCTTTTTACAAAGGCTGGATAAAAAGTGCACAGTATTATACAGACCTATGAACATTTGATCTTACAATAAACTCAAATCACAAGAAAAATTCAAGTTATTATTAATGAAGCCAACAGCAAAAAAACAAGATCCTTTTTTTATTTGTTATGCTTTTTCAGATCAAAATGACAGCATGAATAAAAAAAATACCTTGTTAGAAGATCCAGAGCCGCTGAACCATATCCATGCTGTAAGCCAACCAAAAAGACAAGTATTAGAAAGATCGTTATCACCAAGTGAAAAAGATCGGAGGTCTGAGACTCTGAAGAATACCCCCAAAACACTGGGGTGAATTGCTATTCTGACAATGCGAACACCCGGGAGGTTTGGAAAATCTGTATTCTCAAACTCTTCACAAAACTTCCATGGAATTTGATCACCAGAAGGCAGACGCCCCATTTGCAAGCTTTGCAATGCAGACTTAAGTGAAATCTCACCTTCAAGGCACACCTGTATGAATAAAATAGAACAAATATTCATGTCCATAGTTCCACCGTGAAATTTTCACATCCTAGTGGGAAAAATAAGAAGAAGGCAAAAGCTTAAAATATCAGTTCATCAATATCAAGAGCAATTCAAACTAGAAGAAGCCCTTTCAACCTTGAAGCAAATGAAAATAAATTTAGAAATTGAACATTAGAAAAATCAATTTTTTGTTGTAATCACCTTTCACTTTCCCATATGAAGTGAAATTCATATGTTGACCAAATATTATAGTTGCTTTTAAAGCAAAATCAACATTAATAAAAATTACAAGCATGATATCACCGTACTTTCTGATCGTCATCCTTTGGTCCCAAATTCTCATATTTCTGCTATTGAACCTCATTCTAGCGATCATCAATTATCATTTTCTCACCATCAGCTAGCAATTTCGTCTTTTTGGCATCTATATAGTCAATAGTCACTTTCTTCAATCCCCTATAGCTAGTAACAAGCAACCCTCTTTACTTCCACTGAGGTATGCATTGATCACATCAATACTAACATGACATAAAATAAGAAATCCACTCTGCCATTAATAATGTATTAATCTCAGCAAACTACATACAATATGTTCAGTAAATGACAGAGATATGAAATGTCCACATACCCAACCATGGAATGTGTATTAATATGATCATAACATGCAAAACATCAGTGACTCATAAGACTGTAACTCAGGAAAAAGGAAAAGAAAAATGCATATGTAATAATGGCAAATTCAATCAGAAAAGGAAAATCACTGCTGATACTCACTTGGATAACACACAAAATGTCCGGAAGAATATTTCTTGTCTCGTCAACAGGTCCTGCAAAGACTTGCTTCAATTAACAACTACCAAGGTGCAATAATAATTTTGACTTGAGAACATACCAAGAAGTACAAAGAGATGATGTGCTGGAGCATCAGCCATTAGTTGCAAGTCATTAGGAGAGTTTTTGTAGTGAGAAGAAACATAAAGAGCCACCATGCGCTGTCAAAAAATAATTTATAAAATTTAAAAAATAGATAGTCAAGAAAACTGAAGCCTTACACCAAAAAAACTCGGATAGCTTTGCAACCTTCTGAATACCTGTGGAAACATTTCACTTTCTTTGTGGAAGGAGTACAAAGTGTCTCGATTTACATAATACAAATTGCATTCTGAGGGATGAGGAAACCTAGAAGTTGAACAGAAAGAACTGACACTCAGGACAGCAGGAAAACAGGATAACATATTCAACACTTAAAGCTTCTCAAGAAAATTAAGAAAACCTCCTGATAGGTGGCACCAAATTCGTAGTGTCCAAGCACAGTAAGCCATTGAGCCAAGACTCTATAGGATCTTCAGATGCATATCTGATGGGCTCCTTCAATTCAATCTTCTGGAATAGGTTGCCTGCGAGTAAAAGGTTGTTTAATGCAACTTCTCAATTTTCCATGAATCACTTAAGTTCCACATTCTTAAGAAATAGAAGAAATCCCACATTGAAAAAAAAATAGTAGAATACAGCATCATTATTCATAAAAGAAGACAGGAGCACAAGCCAATTCTAATGGGCATGGTAAAATATCTCCAATGTCATGTTTATTTTGGAGTAAACTTCATAATATAACTAGTCTAATAAATGCATGAAATTAGTGACAAATTATAAAACAAGCATGGTCGAGTAATTCTACAAATCATTTCAAACAGTATTTTATGAAGTAATGCTTGAAGTTGAACCAATATTCATTTTGGTGTGAGCCTGACTCCTGAGAGTATATCTGTTGCAAGTTTTCAACTATCAAATTATGCTGTGCAGGTTGTCCTATTTGAGCTATGGGAATCAGTCCTAAAATCATCATAAAGGATCCTACTTTCAAATTGGGACCGACTATCTAGGTAAAGCTATAACATATATGCATGGAATTCTGGCTAAATTATGCAGAACTACAGATTCTAAATACCCAGCTCAGCATGACTAAATCTCAATGGTTTGAAACGAAAATAAGCTACACTATGTTAGAATGCCAGTAAAGATGGGAAAATTTGGGTAGCAGGAGGTGCAGGGGACCCCTTCATGATTGGAGCTCAAGAACCAAGGATATTAGATAATGTCAAGAACCAAAGATGGGAAAATTTGTGTAAAAGGAAGTGCAGGGAACCCCTTCATGATTAGAGCTCAAGAACCAAGGATATAAGATAATGTTAAGAACCAAAGATAGGAAAATTTGTGTAGAAGGAGGTTCAGGAATGTTGTGATATATTGCTGTATGTATGAGTAGTATAGTTTAGGTGTAAAGAGTAACTTAGGTATTTTGGAAATAGCCTACATCTATAAATAAGAGTGAATTGTATCTCATTTGTTAAGAAAGAAGCAATAAAAGCTCTCACATTACACATAAAATCAACATGGTATCAGAGCATAAAACCCACCTTTCGTCAGCCCAAACAC